>CM059561.1:36775208-37069974 GCA_030386875.1 Morinoia aosen | reverse complement strand
TCCTTGGACTGCCCTTCTCTGAGGCCATTGACATGTGGTCCCTAGGCTGCGTCATTGCTGAGCTCTTCTTGGGCTGGCCTCTGTATCCAGGGTCTTCGGAGTATGACCAGGTACGTCATCGTGTGTTTGGTGCACTTTGGGTGTGGCAGCGTGTTTGGTTGTGATCTTAACCGTCTGTTGTGACTGTGGCTCTTTAGTGCACAAAGATTTTTTGAAATTTCGAAATTGTCGCTAATTTCCTGCAACACATCAAAACTACACGTATTGTCTTAATCGACTTTAAGGTTTAAAGGAATACTATATACGCAATGAGGAGATTTTTTAATTCATTTTCGTTTTACAATTCTCTTTGGGCTGTGAGAGATTCCCGTATCTCCAGAATTTCTCCTCCTGCAGGAGCAAGCAAGTAACTAATTAAATTAAGCCGATACAACTGGTACTTCAGAATATTTCAATGTGTCAATTGTTTAACTCAAAAATTACTCTATATTTAATGGCTACACCACTCTCCTGTAACCGTCCACTTACGGATAGCACAACTGCTCGGCGTCCATCAATATAAGAATACCGAGACGTACAAAGTGCGCAGTGCACGAGAAGTGCAAGTTTGAAGAATGCTTGAAGATTTACAAAACCCAGGGTTCAAACATTATCCCCGCTGGTTGAGATACTGTAAAACCACAGTCTCGTTAGGAACTAAGCTTAGTAGTTGCACGTATGACATATTTCATTTAAATTCAACATATCTCATAGTTAAGCACTTAAAACCTTGCCTAAAGCTCACCTTCAACTTTATTACCATTGGCACTGACAAGATGAAGTTAGCTCGGGAAGCTATTTTTGGAAATTAGGAGGAATTACAGTTGAAGGAACCTATCCTCGGTATAGGACAGGTAGAGTTGTAAGCGTTAAGCTAATCGTTACGTTAGGCATAGCCCGAAAGAAGTAATTTATTTAACTTTCTCTTAATTAAGAGCAACTTTCTTAAGAATTAAGCATTATAGTAAAATTGTGTAAGACGAAAGTTTACTCGTGAAGTGAAAAGGACACAGTCCAACATTTTAAGTAATCAGGTGTTGAGTTAACGTGACTAGAGTCACTCTTTCAGTGACGTTGGTCACCTTTGAAGCTGAAATTCTCAATTCACTCTTCTTTCAGAAGATCTTTATTACATTTAAAAGTTTGTTTATTTAATTTCCTTTATTTTACTTTATTAAGAGAGAAGTTAAAAACCGAGGTAGGTTAAAGAAGTGACAAACACCATGCAAAAAAGAAAAACTAAATGAACAAAATTGAAACAGTGGCCACTACAAATAATAAATAGGAAAATCAGAGCGCAGCCATTGGAAGATTAACTAAAGAGGCTTCCCAGCAATACTCTGGCGCTAAAAGAAGCCCGATTCAAAGAATTGCCTCCCAGTCTCCCTCACTCTGTACCGCCTGGCTCTCTGTGCCTTTTGGTACTTGACCGGGACCTCAGCTCATACCGAGGCTGTTCTTTCATCGACGGAGCGAAGAACAACGGACGATTTGTGACAAAATTTTGTCTCATTGAACATGCAGGCTGCTAAGTTTATATTTCAGTGCATCTTATCTTTGCCGATTGTTTTTCCAGAGAGTCTTAATCAGTATTTTATCAGTTATTTAGTTCACTTTGATGGTTTTTTTTATCTAGCTAAACGTTTAAAAATTTTCTGTTGATGGAAGGTTCAGATTAGATCATTTTAATAATATGTTCTAGTAAATCTACCTTTCCGCATGCATTTGTCTGTAAGATATGTTGACCTCACACTACACAGACTTGAGATATATTTCATCTCCTGTGCAGATCCGCTACATCAGCCAGACCCAGGGGATCCCTGCAGAAAACATGCTCAATGCTGCCACCAAGACCAGCAAGTTCTTCTACAGAGACAACGAAGCTCCTCATCCCTTCTGGAGACTCAAGGTGCGAAATTTTTGTATTTGCGAGTTGCCTCTTCTTGAACTAAGGATTGGCTTGGTGCTTGAAAACTTGCAAGTTGGTGTGTTCATACGGAAAAATGCGGTTCTGTACAATAGATAAAAGTATGTGCTTGGTAGAACAGTTATTGGAAATGAAGAACCGAGTTTTCTTTGCATGGTGAAATAATGTTTTGAAAATAATGGAATTTTCTCTTGAATCTTTTCTAAGCAAGATGTACTGGGCAGGATGAAGTGTGCTAGCTGAGTTTCGTTGTGGACACCACGTTTTAAAAGTTGTGTTTTAAAAACATAAGCCTCGGTATAACAGCATTGAGAAACCTTCATTTTCATCTTACATTCACCATCCAGTTACTGTGGTTCTTTTTCATCTTTTAAATAACTGTGCTTTATGAAGCAAGCTTGTGAGTGAAGAAGTCTACTCTAGGGTTATTTTGTGTGCGGTAATGTTTCAAGAAACGTAATTGTTATTTTTAATCTTGATTGTATGACGTTTGGCATTCCGACATCGTAGTGTAAATTCTATTAACTTGCCTAAGAAATTTTTTTTCATGTAAGCGAAATGTTTCAATAATGTCACGTGATTCACCACTTATGATATGTAGTAAAGACTGATCTTTTCAACAAATATCAACAAATATTTAGACTAGTATAAGAGCATTATAAAATTTTCTCAGGTCTTGTGGGACTGACGGTTCTTATGGGTTTAATAAATCCTCGTGTTAAGCACCTACTGTAGAGCATGTATTTTATTCATAGGCACAGAAATCAATCAATTTTTGTGCATGTTCATCTACATTCATTTAATCAAGTGGAATCAAATTATGAGCAAAGACTATCTGTGTCATAGCTGTGTAGGTACCAGCTGTTTTTTGGTCATAGTGCGGAGAGCATCCTTTTTTAGGAGACCTTACATTGAAATTTCCATCTTCAGGAGTCTTTTCTCTGAAGATGTGATTGTATTTTTGCGATTAATATTTATTTTACTATTCTGTAGCTAAGAGAATTCATGAGAACATTCGTGAAAATCGTAGTTTTGTGTGCAGACACCAGACGAACACGAGAGTGAAACCAGCATCCGCAGCAAGGAGGCTCGCAAGTACATATTCAACAGACTCGACGACATGGGCCAAGTCAACGTTCCCACAGACCTCGACGGCAATGAGCTCGCCGCCGAGAAGAGCGACAGGCGCGAGTTCATTGACCTGCTGAAGCGCATGCTAACAATGGACCAGGACCGGCGCATCAGTCCACACGAGGCGCTGCAGCACTCGTTTGTGACCCTGCACCACCTGCTCGAGTACTCGCTCTGCCCCAACGTGAAGGCGGCCATGCAGATGATGGAGGTGTGCCGTCGCCCCGCGCCCTACACTCAGTCTGCAGCAGCCATGACTGCCGCGGCCGCTGCAGCTGCTGCGGCTGCGGCCGCTGCTGTCGCTTCTCAACCACAGCAAATTCCACCGTCGCTGCTCCCTGCAAGCCACGTCCACTCCAGCAACGGTTCGGTCACACTTGCCTTCAACAATCAAATCACGAACCAATATGGGGTGTACCCTGGCAGCCGCAGCAGCCGTTCGTACGCGACCACTAGCAGCAGGAACGACGCGGCAGCTGCCGCAGCAGCCGCTGCTGCTTTCAACAACCAGCTCGTGTCTTCTGTGCTGTGCCCGCCCCCGCCATACCCTGGCCTGTCCTCTCCCACCAAGCATGTCACGGTTGTGGCTCAGCAGCCCCCTCTGCTCCAGCAGTCCCTCCTTCAAACGCAGCAAGTGCTCCAGACGCCGCAGGTCGCAGCTGCAGGTGGCGGGGCCTATGTGCCTGTGTCCATGGTTGAGGCCAGCAGAGGAGGGCTTCTGATGACGGCTGCACCCGCCGCTGCAGCGGCTGCTGCTGCCGTGGCTGGCGGCTGGGGTAGGCCCAATCAAATGACGTTGGTTCAGGGCTGGCAGCAGTTGCACCCACAGCCCCAGCCTCCTCACAACCCTTACTCAAGCCTCACTTCTCTGCAGCAAACCCCGCACGCGTCCGCGGCAGGACAGCACCACTCGTCCAGGCACATCGCCAGTGAAACGCTCTCGGAGCATCCTTGGAACAGGTCCCTGCTTGTAGACCACACAGCTCTCGACCCACCTGTGTTCCCTGTGGATTTGGCAGCAACGGCCGCTGATTTCTATGCTTCGTCTGACTATCCTGCCGGCACAGCTGCTGCTGCTGCTGCAGCGGCTGCAGCAGCGTCGTGGAGTTCAGGCAAGCGTCCGACTAAGCTGGCCGCGAATGCTGCAGTTCCATCTTCGTCAGGCTACTCAGGGCACTCCAACAATGCTCGTGGCAGTGGTGTCTCACGCACGTCGTCCGGAGCACACAACCTCGTGGCAGGGCTTCAGATGCATCATGACAAGAAGGATCTAAGCCAACAGTTGTCACCCGTGAAGAAGCGTGTGAAGGAAGGCACTCCGCCTTACGGGACGTCAACATGGCCCTCCCAGTTGCCTCAGCAATACCAGCAGCAGTCGTCTTCAGGTGCGCACCAGCACTATGGAGGTGCCCCACAGCATACTGCTCCTTCCAACCTGGCGCCTTCTCAAGGCTACCACCACGCCGGTAAAGCTGATGTTAATGGCAATGTTCGGACTAGTAAGCAGCAAACCATCACCATCAGGGACACTCCGTCTCCGGCAGTGTCAGTCATTACGATCAGTGATAGTGAAGATGAGTCACCTGCTAATGGTCAGAAAGCTGTTCCGGGCGCCAACGCTGCTGCCGCCGCTGCCGCTGCTGCTGCAGCAGCTTCGTGCAAGGACCAGCACTGCGCTACGTGTAGGAATAATAACAACAATAATAATAATACAACTAATATTGCTCAGCCCAAAGTGGGTCACAACGAAGTACCTGTATCTGATAAATACATTGACGCTCACACTGTAGCTCACAAGAATAGTTCACAGCCTTATTCGTCAGTGGCTGCATCCCAGAGCCAGAAGAAGCGGCTCCTCGCTAAAGTGCAGAACGAGAATCTCACTGCAAAACCTGAGAACATTGCGGCCTACTCCCATCATCTCAACCCTCAGCAGCACAACGGACACCAGTTCGACAACACCACTAGTGCTGCTCTCGACTCTACTAACCTCAACAACCGGTGAGTGATATAATTTCTGTAGTCAAGCGTTTGATGTGTAAACTAATGGTGTGTCAGGGCATTGAACAGTTACTATTTGTAGAGCTGAAACTGTGGAAGTTGTGATCTTAGATTGAATTGAAAGCGCTAATGATAGAATTTTTTTATCCTGGTGTTTGCAACCTTTACAGGGAAATGCTACAGCAATGACTCAAATTTCAGTTTCTAAATGTTTACAGTGAATAGAGGTAGGGCATTATATTCATATTGTGTACACAAAGCAATAACTGAATTCTCAGGTTCAGTATTTATAATTTGCGTAGTTTAAATCATTTGTAATAGAAATGCAGGATACCATTTAGCTGTGAGAAAATCGCCGAGGGACGTCACTTTTCTTCATTATTCGAAGTGTTAAGCATAATGGTGGTGATGTTATTTTATGTGTTCATGGGACTTACTATGGGCGTTGTATCTGAATTTCAGCACTTCGTACCAGAGAATGTCTATGTTTGCTTCCATCTTCAAAAAAAGTCTGATAAATTCTGGGGTTACTGTGTACAGCAGTACGGATTGGAGTATTAATGCCGCTTGGTGTCATGAATTAGCGCTTACAGGAGAAAGCTTTGAGGTCCCTAGCTCAAATTTGGGCAGGCTTTCCTTTGGTGGAAATTGACTACATTTTTTTATATGTTACTAATAAGCTTTTTTTTCATTCACTGCAGTCCTTTTTTCATCATCTTTCATTTTCTTATACAACTGTTATCTTGCTTTATTTCCTTCTTTCATTTTGCTTCTCTATGGTCAAGATGCGGGGAAATACTTTATGCAGATATTCCTCATTCTTTAATTCCACTCTTAAGGAAAGACCGTTGTTATGGTTATGAAGGCTTTAAGGAACTAAAAATCTAATTTATTTATCTTGGCGTAATTCTTTTCCTATTTTACACAGTTATTGCTTTGTGTACACGCTTTGAATATAACGCCCTATCTCTATTCACTTTAAACGTTTAGAAACTGGATTTAGAGTGGACACAATATGAATATAATGCAAACCCCGCAAATAACACTGAGGTGTGTGGTGCACCACGCAGAGATGCTGCGTGCGGCTCGCACACGTCACGCCACCACCAGCCTCACCAGCACGAACAGCAGCAGCAGCAACAGCAGCAGCAACAGCAGCAGCAGCAGCAGCAGCAACAACACCAGGCTCCTCCGCCAGCTGCTCATTCTCGACACCACCACCACCATCACCATCATCACAACAGCAGGGCTGTCATCACCTCCACTCAGAAAGACTACTCCAACTCAGGTTTGTGTTCATGCTTGTTTGCATCAATTGATTGTTGGGGTTGCTGTGTTATTTCTTAGAATTATTGTAGCAGTAGGTATTGATTTAAATTTAGGCAATTTTAATGTCGTACATAGAACAAACAGCCTTATTTGAAAATTGTCATCATGCCGAGGTGTGCTTGAAATTGGCTAGATTTTCGTAAAACGGACCTCAGCATTAACAGAAAAGTGGTAAGTTGTTACTAAATGAAGTTAAACCATAGTTGAAAGAGCTAAGCTTTAAATGAGACAGGGTGAGTTATTGCAAAACATGTGTACGTCATGGTAGAAAGGGGCTCAGCCGTAGCAAAAATTGGGTTTGTCAGAGCCAAGTATGGTTGTGGTAAAAGTTTTTCTAAAACAAGTTAACCGATACCTGAGCTAGCATTCATTTTACGCATCTTTAAAATCACTGAGCACCGAAGCTCAGCAATGTGCCTAGTAGCTGCAGAAAACCTTGTACGAGCTGTCACCATATAAAGAGATTGTCATGTGACAAAATAGAAAGCTCATAATTTTATGGAAGAGTGAGAGTGATGACGGATGGTGTGCTAGCTGAAGAACACTGTGGGTTTAGAAGGGGTAGAGGTTGTGTGGATCAAATGAAAAAGACTTGATCATTAAGATAGTTTTATTTTGCTCCTCAGGGGGCTTAGTATAGGCAATAGGTTTAGGCTAGTTACGGTTGTCTATCCAATGCGATGACGACTGGGAGATGCTGTTAAATTACCTCAGCTATTGATAGGCCTTTGGGACTTATGTCCGTCATGCCGTATTGGCTTCTTTTGGTTTTCGTGCCTTTTTAGCTATCGCTTTTTTGTTTTCGTGCCTTTTTAGCTATCGCTTTTTTGTTTATTCTTTCTTTTCTATTTGCTATTTCTATGGCTATTTTGTGTGGGAACATACATTGAATGTAGATTCCCTGTGTTTCACAGTCCATACTGAACGGTCTTTCTCTATGCCTCTTTGAGGTTGCTTTTGCTTTGTTATTGCTAGAGAATCTTGAAACTGATTAATACATAATAATCGCTCGTTATACACAATCCACTATAAATTGTCCTTCCTCTCTGCTGCTTCGCGATCACTTTTGTTGCAGGTAGGGAGCCTTAAACGAACTAGCACACTAATAGTAGAATTAATTTTCTGCAGGATTGATGTTGAATAAACTTTGGTGTATTTCCCTAGGCGTAATGAACAAGGAGTACTGCGATCCCCCCGCGGCGCACACCTCTCGCGACGAGGCCGTCATGAAGGGGTGGGCAGTGAGCGCTGGTCAGCAGGCCAGGTCTTCTGCTGCCTACAGCCAGCATCTGCAGGCGTCACCTGCGTCGCGTCCTACCGTTGTGGCCACAACCAGCCCCAATAACAACTCCCATCTCCAGGTGGGTTCTCTCGTGGTCACCGTCTTGACGCTTTGGCCGCAACGTGCGCCAATAGTGGCCACGGAGGGATTTTGATAATGCTGCTGATCGACCTGTAGTCATTAACTCGGTTTTCATAGATGCCTGATTAAAGCTAAATGAAGCCGTGATCTACAGTAGTTGATGTTCGCTATTTTCAAAATTGCTTACTACAATTGACTTTAAATTTGTGTTTAATGTTGAACTTCAGTTTCACCAATTGCGGGGAAAGTTTCTAGTGTTATTGTTATGTTGGTCCTGCCAGTTTTTGTTACTATGTCTAGTTATGATGACGCATCGCGGGGTTACGCGTTACTTTGGATTCTCTGTTGCCAACTCATTTTTGTGCGTACCGTTGATTATATTTATAAGTCATGTGAGGGGATAGAGTTAACATCTATAGTGAAAGTGTTCTCTTTTAGTTTAAATTGGCAATCCCATCTTTGGTTCTTATCTGTACCTGACAATTGTGACACATTGCGGGGTTTCAAGCTATTACCGATTTCCTGTGGCTATTGTTGATGCATTTTCAACCTGATCAGGATAGTTACGTTGATAATAAATTTGACTGAGCTTATTTGAAAACTACTAATACATGAAGAAAGCGTGTTTTAATAGGTACTTAGTGAGGCGTGTGTTCATGTTGATTTTGGGAGATAAAAGAAGTGAATTTTTTTGGCTGAAGATATTAGCAGACAAAATAAAATTTGTTCATGTCAGAAACAAAGGTTGAGACATCAATGACACGATGTAGGAGCTGATTGAGAATTGAACAGCGGCGTGTATGATGACTTTTTCGAAGAATTGCACCTTTGAAAAGGCAGCAAACGTAAAGTCAGTCAATCTTGAGCTGAGAAAACGTTTGGAGAGAAAGGAATGAGTGTCAGAAGAGATAAATCAAATGACGTGCAAACTATAATAGATGTAAATGAAATGTAGCATGGCAGTGGAGGTGGGCTAAATTCTGTGTTCGAATGTTTGAAGTCAGGAACGATTTATTTAGAGCAGGGTGCGTACAGGCATGGAGAAGCATGGAAAGTAGTTGAATTTTGAAAATAAAATTCAAGGCCTCGAAAGTGGTGGAATTTTAAAAATGGTCATTGAAAGTCATGAAATTTGGATCGCACAAAGAGAGAGAAGACCAAGTCCATGCTGAAAAACTGTCTGCAGCTGCTCAGCGATGCTAAGAGGCTACCACAGGGTGACATCGATGAGGTGATGAGCCAGTTTTCAGAGTTCTTTAATGAGGCACAGAGGAAGATCAGCACTTTCAACAGTTTTCAGCAAGACACTGATTGGCTAGATGTCTTCTGGAGCAGCCAGCTGGCCACATCCTCCCTCAAGAAACTGTGGCTGGTTGTGAAGATGCTACTGGTCCTGTCACATGGCCAGGCTTCAGTGGAAAGGGGCTTTTCTGTGAGCAAGCAGCTGATGGAAGTCAACATGGGTGAGAACACCATCGTGGCGCAGAGAGTGGTCATGGACCACATCAAACATGTAGGAGGTATCTCCAAGGTTGACATTTCCAAGAAACTCCTCTTTTCAGCTTCACAGGGCAGACAGCGCTATCAACACTACCTGGATCAAAAGAAGGAAGAGGCAGAGAAGCAGAAGAAGGGAGAGAAGAGGAAGAGAGAACTGGATGAAGTGGAGAACCTGAAGACAAAACGGAAGAGGATGGAGGAGAGTCAGCAAGCGCTGGTGGAGGATGCTGACAGCTTTGCACGGAAGGCAGAGGACAAGAATGATTTGCGCCTACTGGCAAAGTCAAATGCATTGAGGAAATCAGCCAAAGACAAGCAAGAACAACTCAAGGGGCTGAATGCGGAAATTAATGACAAACTTAATGCACTGGCAAATGCATAGCAGATGCTATTGAACTGTCCAGCATGACTGTTTGGTGTTGTGATGATCATTTACACATTTATGAAAACAAGACCTGCAAGTAATGATGAATGTTCTGTGAAGTTTATGACTGAAATACATTTATTGTGCTGCAATTTAACTTTGTGTGACATTATTTTGGGCAGAGAGAGGTAGTGAAAATGTGATTTGGTTGGCATAAAAAGTCATGAAAAAGTAGTGGAATTTTGAACCTCAGAGCCTGTACGCACCCTGTAGAGTGCATCCAACCCCTTGAGCAGAGCATCGCCAAATACATTGCTTTTATTTTTTCACTTCAACTGAAAAGTTTGAAAAGACAAGGAAACTTTTTAAATTGTTTTTCCCAGGAAAGGTGAGACCTCTGTCATGTGCACGAACAAACTCTACTGTACCTCCATAGCCGTAGTTTTTTCAAGATAGGGTATGCTAATATCCATACCACAGTGCATTTAGTTAACTGGACAACTATGCGACGTATTTAATTCTCATTTGCCGGACATAATTTCATTTTCTGCCAAGTATAGTACATTTGAGGAGACTGACGGAGCTTAGTACAACAGATGAGACTGACGGAGCTTAGTACAACAGATGAGACTGACGGAGCTTAGTACAACAGATGAGACTGACACATTTCAGGACCATCAGCAGCAGCAGCTGCACTTGCAGCAACACGCGGCGGTGCTGCTGGGGCCGGTGAGCAGCAGCAGCAGTAACAGTAGCAGCGTGACCAACAACAACGTGCTGACGTCGGACGTGTACCGGGACTACCGAGCGGCAGCGGCGGGCGTGTCGGTGGCGCGCACGTCGCAGCAGCTGGTGGCGGCACACGGCGCCTACGTGCCGTCGTCCCAGCCCACCTACCTGCCCGCCGCGCAGCAGCCCTTCTCCGGCGCGCCGCTCGTCCACTGCACCACCGCCGCGCAGGAGATCATCAGGTATAGCCCGCCCTCTTGTGAATTTTATCGTGACTTGTGTCTCGTCTCTTGTGTTCTTGTCTCTCGTCTCTTGTCCTGTCTCGTCTCTTGTCCTGTCTCGTCTCTTGTCCTGTCTCGTCTCTTGTCCTGTCTCGTCTCTTGTCCTGTCTCGTCTCTTGTCCTGTCTCGTCTCTTGTCCTGTCTCGTCTCTTGTCCTGTCTCGTCTCTTGTCCTGTCTCGTCTCTTGTCCTGTCTCGTCTCTTGTCCTGTCTCGTCTCTTGTCCTGTCTCGTCTCTTGTCCTGTCTCGTCTCTTGTCCTGTCTCGTCTCTTGTCCTGTCTCGTCTCTTGTCCTGTCTCGTCTCTTGTCCTGTCTCGTCTCTTGTCCTGTCTCGTCTCTTGTCCTGTCTCGTCTCTTGTCCTGTCTCGTCTCTTGTCCTGTCTCGTCTCTTGTCCTGTCTCGTCTCTTGTCCTGTCTCGTCTCTTGTCCTGTCTCGTCTCTTGTCCTGTCTCGTCTCTTGTCCTGTCTCGTCTCTTGTCCTGTCTCGTCTCTTGTCCTGTCTCGTCTCTTGTCCTGTCTCGTCTCTTGTCCTGTCTCGTCTCTTGTCCTGTCTCGTCTCTTGTCCTGTCTCGTCTCTTGTCCTGTCTCGTCTCTTGTCCTGTCTCGTCTCTTGCCCTGTCTCGTCTCTTGCCCTGTCTCGTCTCTTGCCCTGTCTCGTCTCTTGTCCTGTCACGTCTCTTGTCCTGTCTCGTCTCTTGTCCTGTCTCGTCTCTTGTCCTGTCTCGTCTCTTGTCCTGTCTCGTCTCTTGTCCTGTCTCGTCTCTTGTCCTGTCTCGTCTCTTGTCCTGTCTCGTCTCTTGTCCTGTCTCGTCTCTTGTCCTGTCTCGTCTCTTGTCCTGTCTCGTCTCTTGTCCTGTCTCGTCTCTTGTCCTGTCTCGTCTCTTGTCCTGTCTCGTCTCTTGTCCTGTCCTGTCTCGTCTCTTGTCCTGTCTCGTCTCTTGTCCTGTCTCGTCTCTTGTCCTGTCTCGTCTCTTGTCCTGTCTCGTCTCTTGTCCTGTCTCGTCTCTTGTCCTGTCTCGTCTCTTGTCCTGTCTCGTCTCTTTTCCTGTCTCGTCTCTTGTCCTGTCTCGTCTCTTTTCCTGTCTTGTCTCGTCGCTTTGAGCTTACTTTTTGTTGGTTACAAGTGTACGCGACCTGTCAAAAATGGCAGGATGCGAGATTTTCTCAGAGAAAACTTACGTATGTGGATGGCAAACAAATACAGTATGTCCATCCTAAACAAACAAATACAGTATGTCCATCCAATACAAACAAATACAGTATGCCCATCCAAAACAAATAAATACAGTATGTCCATCCAAAACAAACAAATACAGTATGTCCATCCAAAACAAACAAATACAGTATGTCCATCCAAAACAAACAAATACAGTATGTCCATCCAAAACAAATAAATACAGTATGTCCATCCAAAACAAACAAATACAGTATGCCCATCCAAAACAAATAAATACAGTATGTCCATCCAAAACAAACAAATACAGTATGTCCATCCAAAACAAACAAATACAGTATGTCCATCTAAAACAAACAAATACAGTATGTCCATCCAAAACAAACAAATACAGTATGTCCATCCAAAACAAACAAATACAGTATGTCCATCCAAAACAAATAAATACAGTATGTCCATCCAAAACAAACAAATACAGTATGTCCATCCAAAACAAACAAATACAGTATGCCCATCCAAAACAAATAAATACAGTATGTCCATCCAAAACAAACAAATACAGTATGTCCATCCAAAACAAATAAATACAGTATGTCCATCCAAAACAAACAAATACAGTATGTCCATCCAAAACAAATAAATACAGTATGTCCATCCAAAACAAACAAATACAGTATGTCCATCCAAAACAAACAAATACAGTATGTCCATCCAAAACAAACAAATACATTATGTCCATCCAAAACAAACGAATACATTATGTCCATCCAAAACAAACAAATACAGTATGTCCATCCAAAACAAACAAATACAGTATGTCCATCCAAAACAAACAAATACAGTATGTCCATCCAAAACAAACAAATACAGTATGTCCATCCAAAACAAACAAATACAGTATGTCCATCCAAAACAAACAAATACAGTATGTCCATCCAAAAAAAAAAACAAATACAGTATGTCCATCCAAAAAAAAAACAAATACAGTATGTCCATCCAAAAAAAAAACAAATACAGTATGTCCATCCAAAACAAACAAATACAGTATGTCCATCCAAAACAAACAAATACAGTATGTCCATCCAAAACAAACAAATACAGTATGTCCATCCAAAACAAACAAATACAGTATGTCCATCCAAAACAAACAAATACAGTATGTCCATCCAAAACAAACAAATACAGTATGTCCATCCAAAACAAATAAATACAGTATGTCCATCCAAAACAAACAAATACAGTATGTCCATCCAAAACAAACAAATACAGTATGCCCATCCAAAACAAATAAATACAGTATGTCCATCCAAAACAAACAAATACAGTATGCCTATCCAAAACAAATAAATACAGTATGTCCATCCAAAACAAACAAATACAGTATGTCCATCCAAAACAAATAAATACAGTATGTCCATCCAAAACAAACAAATACAGTATGTCCATCCAAAACAAACAAATACAGTATGTCCATCTAAAACAAACGAATACATTATGTCCATCCAAAACAAACAAATACAGTATGTCCATCCAAAACAAACAAATACAGTATGTCCATCCAAAACAAACAAATACAGTATGTCCATCCAAAACAAACAAATACAGTATGTCCATCCAAAACAAACAAATACAGTATGTCCATCCAAAACAAACAAATACAGTATGTCCATCCAAAACAAACAAATACAGTATGTCCATCCAAAACAAACAAATACAGTATGTCCATCCAAAAAAAAAAACAAATACAGTATGTCCATCCAAAAAAAAAACAAATACAGTATGTCCATCCAAAAAAAAAACAAATACAGTATGTCCATCCAAAACAAACAAATACAGTATGTCCATCCAAAACAAACAAATACAGTATGTCCATCCAAAACAAACAAATACAGTATGTCCATCCAAAACAAACAAATACAGTATGTCCATCCAAAACAAACAAATACAGTATGTCCATCCAAAACAAACAAATACAGTATGTCCATCCAAAACAAACAAATACAGTATGTCCATCCAAAACAAACAAATACAGTATGTCCATCCAAAACAAACAAATACAGTATGTTCATCCAAAACAAACAAATACAGTATGTCCATCCAAAACAAACAAATACAGTATGTCCATCCAAAAAACAAACAAATACAGTATGTCCATCCAAAAAAAAAAACAAATACAGTATGTCCATCCAAAAAAAAAAACAAATACAGTATGTCCATCCAAAAAAAAACAAATACAGTATGTCCATCCAAAACAAACAATTACAGTATGTCCATCCAAAACAAACAAATACAGTATGTCCATCCAAAACAAACAAATACAGTATGTCCATCCAAAAAAAAACAAATACAGTATGTCCATCCGAAACAAACAAATACAGTATGTCCATCCAAAACAAACAAATACAGTATGTCCATCAAAAAAAAAAACAAATACAGTATGTCCATCCAAAACAAACAAATACAGTATGTCCATCCAAAACAAACAAATACAGTATGTCCATCCCAAAAAAAAACAAATACAGTATGTCCATCCTTATATTAGCTGCCATTAAAATATTCTTGTACTTGCACACTGTTGAAACTCGTATCACAGATACGGTCGTCAAGCCTCCTCATGAGCGTGAAAAAGAGCCGGACCAACCAATTTAATGTGTTCAATGAGATTTCCATTGTAATAACATGGAAGAAATTATACTCAAAATTTATGAATTTATTCATTTATAAATAAGGGAGACACCTGGCGTTTCATTATATAGCATTGATTTTTTTATGATTTCGTTTTTTGTCGCGCTCTAATGCTTTGTATCTGCCGTCTTTCTTATTGAGCTCTGAACACGCTCTCTGACGACATTTTGTTCCATCATCTGGTGAGTTTACGCGTACATCACGGTAGAGGAAACAAGGTAGGTTCAAACCAGTCTTTTTTTTGTTAGCGGTGTGGTTTTACTGACGTCACGGCAACGAACCAATAACAGCGGTCATATTGCATCTGGTAGCACTGCTACCCCCAAATCTGGCTCCACTATTGGCCTAATGACACTGCGGTTTGGTGACGTCACAAAGTTTGTTTGAAATAAAACCGTTCCATTGGCTAGCCGAACAAGAAGAGGTGTATTTTCTCCCATAGAAGTGACCCTACCTTGTTACCTGTACCGTGGTTTACATGTCAGTTGTAGTTTGGTACATATCGTTGAATCTCGAATCGGTCATTTTCTCATTGTGTCGTCTGACATATCATTTTAGCTCATGCCGTCAGCTGTTGAGTGAAGGCGACCAGTAGTTTTTATAACCTGGTGCGGGAAAACAAAACCGAAATGCTAAAATTCTTTTCTAGTTTTGGGTTTCAGCCGTAAAGCTAATCGTTAGTAAAATGCTTTTTTGCCACGTGAACGGCTATCTATGACAAATTTACTAAGATTGCTTGAGAAACGAGATCGAGCAATTAAAAATATAGGCTCATTCATTAAATAAATAAAATAAAAATCGGGGCATCATTAAATTAAAGCTAAGCTCATTAACGCAAAGGACTTCAGGGTGTGCAAACCACAGCATTCCTCCATATCTAGTGCTGTAAAAACTGCAGATGAGAGGCACACTTTTTTTTATCGTACGACAAGACGGCCTCTCATGTCGAGCGACGTGTACACAAGCCGCGATCAAGGATTCTATTTCTTTGAAGAACTCTATGACGTCGACGCACGCATTGCACAACGCATCTTTGGAGAGTTCTTGCTATCGTCGCTTGTGTCAAACGTTCCTAGCAGGGGGAGACAACTATTGCGTCTGTGGAAATTGGCGCTCCCAGGGGGACTATGTGAGGGCCGGAGCTGAGTTAGGTAGGCTTTCTTTTTGTTAAAATGAAATTTTTTTGTTATGTTAAGGACCACCTTTTTTCGGTTCACTGCTGTCCTGTTTTTCAGCACCTACTACTTTCTTATTCAACTTTGGTCTTGTTTCATGAACTCCTTTCACAACCTAATGTTTCTATGCCCTTCCTTTGTAGATTCCGCGTTTCCTTAACTCCATACTAAATGGTGCCTTCTTCCTTCCTCTCTTTGGATCGCATTTGTTGCTGCGAGTAGGAAGGCTAAAACTAACGACTAATCTAATCTGTGTCAAACGTTGCTTCTTTGTTTTGTTTAGACGCAGGTTGTAGGTGTGGGTGTTGAAGAGATGCTGTACGTTTTGGTGTCCTTGCTCATTGATGAGAAATTTTGTCGAGTTTCGTTGTTATCGAGTACAGAGATGCCTGTTATCGCGTAGCGTTTCGTTTCGTCTGTTCCATTCACACGCATCCATTCATATTGTATTGCATGCCATTATCCAGCACTTTATCGTTACATCGGTTCTATTGAACACAACGCCATTCGTGTTATCTCAAGAGACTTTATCACACACTCGATCATCACGTGTCTCTTCTTGTTTCTAGACGCTTTTCTAATGATATATCGTCCGCAATGTATCAATTCTGTATGCAAAAAAATTTCAAGAATGCTGTAGACTAGACTAGAATGGAATTTCAGTCTGAACAAATTACCATTGTTTCTTGTAAGCCGATATTTGTGAAAGATGTTTGTTTCCTCATTCATTTTTAAATCCCAATGGCTGTAGACACTAGAATTTGGCTCATGATAAGGAAATTTGCATATTTTTTTCAACTTTCCACACCGTACGTCAATCGGGAACCTTGGGAAATGCCATTGAAATTTGTAAATATATTCCCAGAAAGTTTTCTTTGTAATATTCGAAAATAAGCACATCGTTAATTCCACTCTTCTTCCAAAAAATGCTTGACTGACTATGAAATGTTTTTTCTTTTTTTAACTGGAGTTTTTTGATCGCGCATCTTGTATGTGGGTTCTATTAACCCATGAATTTCCATGCCTGCGCGCAAACATTGTGACATCGCAGTCGTGGTCGGGAGTTGTGATGAATCGAAGGGGCGAATTCCAGTTAGCTCCTATCTATCATTGATTTTGCATTGAATGGGACTGATAGGCGTGAAAAAATCCAGGATTTCAGCTTTGCAGCAACATTTTTCATGTTAAACGAGTATAAAATAGTTATCATGGTAGAGGTGAAGTTGAGTTTGTTCCAGGTCAGCATTAGGCTGCACCATGAAATAGAAATGTTCAAACTATTGTACCTTTCTGTCAAGCTGTTAATTTTTAGTTTAAATGCACTTTGGCGTGAAACATGTTTTCATGACTATTGGGTTTACATTTGCTTTACATGTTCACTATATTGATGCAGATACATGGAATCTGAATTCCTTGGTGGAACGCCGTTCATTTTTGAAGGTACTTAAGCCTGCACACTTTTAGTTACTTAACACGTTCACTGCCGAGGGCGCCAAATGGCGGCCTCTGATGTTTTCTTGAAAGGTTATGTTGTAAGTAGCAAAGTTTAAAAAGCAATTTACTGCTCGGAAAGGAAATTGATTTTTCCTAAGAAGTGTGAGAATGTAATAGCATGATGATATTTTCACCACGTATGCTTAAATTTCATCGAAAAAAGATGATGAAATAATTTAAATGCTGTCCATTCACACCGATTTGAGCAATTTACCTCGTGGTACTCTCATGTTCCCAGGGGGACAGTGTGAGGGCCCGAGCTGAGAGTTAGGTAGGCTTTCTTTTTTGTTGAAATAAAATGTTTTTGATATGTTAAGGACCACCTTTATTCGGTTCACTGCTGTCCTGTTTTTCAGCACCTACTACTTCCTTCTTCAACTTTGATCTTGTATCATAATCTTCTCTCACAACTTACTGTTTCTATGCCCTTTCTGCGTAGATTCCGCGTTTCCTTAACTCCATACTACATGGTGCCTTCCTCCCTCCTCTCTTTGGATCGCATTTGTTACTGCGGGTAGGGAGGCTAAAACTATCGACTAATCTGATCTGGTACTCTCATGTCCCAATAGGCAGTCAACGTGTTGAGAGTTTCTAATGGCACGTTCCATTGCCAGGGCTGGCGTGCCGCCTCCAGCTCACCACAGCAGCGGCAACAGGACGGTTCTGAGCGGCCCATCTGCCCAGCCACTGCCTGCCCACCTTCAACCGACGCCAGCCCATCTCCAGCCCACTCCAGCTCACCTGCAGCCCACTTCGGTGTTTGCAGGGCATGCTGCGGGCAGTGGTGCTCCTCACATGGCTGCCTACGCCACCTCCGCTGTGTACAACGCTCTCTCGCCGCCCAAGTCCCAGTATCAGAATGTCTGGTTCACTGACTGAAGCTGCGTCTGCTGACTTCATCGTCAGAGTTGTGTGGACACTGCTGCCGGCTTGGTTGTTCAAGTCCTGTGGTCACTCTAGTGAGCTAATCAGTTCAGTACTGTGGTCATCATTACGGACTTTTTCATTCGAGTGCTGGTCATTCTAGGGGACAAATCAATTCAAGTTCTGTGGTCACTCTAGTGGACTAATCAATTCAAGTCCTGTGATGATATTTGCGGACTGATCATGTGTGTGTGTGTCGTGATTACATTTACAGGCTGATGATTTATATCATGTTCAGGTACTCTGATGGATTTTCTGTTGCTTAGTTTTTGTTTGAAGTTTTCTTTACTCAATTTCCTGGCCGAGAATACTTGGAACCCTATGTTTAATGGAAGCAACTAGAGCATGTTAAAGCCAGAAGTGCTTCAATTTAAAGTTACTGCTTTCATGTTCTATAACACTCACTCATTGAAGGCTTCTTTTAACATTTTGTATGGTTTGATACCTGAGCGCAAAAGTAGCTCACGTCAGGGAGTACTCGTGTTTAATATCGGGAATTTATAATTAAGTTTTGATTGCGCGTCCACATGTGTGAGTGTGGGATACATGGCAAGCGATTGCTGCAGTTGTGGGTGTATCACGGCGCCATTAACCCTTGAAAGGAATGTCCACGCCCAACTTGTAGTATTTACTTCCCGGCGGTTCTGTGTTTCCACATCAAATGGTATTTAACGGGCGTAAAAGTCGTGCATCTCCTTGGTAACCACGCCTGTGAGTACATTGAACTCTTATCCAATGTTTGATGAGACTCCAAGACCGCATCGCTGCTCTGGACATCGTGTTTCTATATATTGACATTCGTGTGTTTGCTTCAACGACCAGCCGGCCAGCGTATCGAGCCTTGTTCTCTGGAGGAATTGGTTTGTATAAGCTCGTCCGTTAGTGAGGGCACTTTGTGTCCCAAGATGTGGCTTTTTCTCAATGTGGCTGTGTATTTGCATGGTACAGGATAATCTTTGTCGTGTTAGCTACGATGCGGTCAAGATCTAACTACCCGTTTCTTTATAGATTTACCTGATTGGTCCAAGCCACTGCTGTCGCGCTAGATGGGGAGCGGTGTGTGCGAGTGTGTGTTATAAGCCTAACGTAATTCAAGGCTTAGCTTGTTCCTGTGTGCATGCTTACTCAACTTACTGCTTCGTGTTCATTTAGGCATGCGTGTTTTCTTGCTACTGTCGTAAATCTTCACGTATTTCGAGTTTGATGGTATTCCCTCTCACCAAGAAGGTTAGTTTTTCGGGGCATTCTGAGCCGAGGTTTGCTGGCAAGAATATTTTTTGGTGGTACCAGTTTATGCGCGTTTGAGAGTGCCTTTGTGGAAAGGCTTACCAGTTTCTGTGTAATAACGGGGGACTTCCTGGAAGGTTTCATGGTGACGATGTACGTGTGAGAGCAGCACTTGGTGTGTTTTGGGATTTCACAGTGAACGGCATGTCGATCAGTCATTCTTATGTGTATATATTGATTAATGACGTCTGCAAAGCTCTGTGGTAATGAGGTGTCTTCATAATAAGCAGCTCACTTCTTAACGCGCATCTGTCATAATTCTTATACTACGGGTGACAATGGATGGACCTGACGTTTGGTTCTCTTCTTATCCTGCTTCTGATTTTAACCAGTGCTTGCACAGCATATCATGCATGTGACGAGAGATCTCTATTGCACCACGCAACGCGGTAGCTTTTCTCGGTCATTTTGGGTTACTTCTAAATTAAGATAAAGATGAGATAATTTTGCGTGAATTCATCGTCAATTCGTGGTCATTCTAATGGAATAACTACAAATTAGGCAATGATGATGCATTTAGTTTTTCAAATTAACCCGCTGATGTAATGGTTTGAGCACAATTCTCGACTTAAGCTGCTTAAATCACACGGAGGACTCGAACCTTTTTCCTTGCTCGGTTATTAACTTGTTTCATTTTGCAATTTATTTCATGCCATCTTTCAGAGTTATACAGGAAAGTATTTTTGCGCTGAAAAATTTGCCAAACAATGTATTAACGATGTATTGTTTACGCTTATATTCACAACTTGGTAAATCGTAGTATTGGGAGATCTTTTTGTTTCTAACACCATTTTATTTGTACGGCATATCCTATGCAATGATTTCCTTCAGTATTCAGAAAACGTTTTCGGATATCAATTTCACATCTTAATTTAGAACATATGAATGCTACCTTGTAATTTTCTTTCATATTTAAGAAACTTCGCATATTTTTGTTCCGTGTTTGACTTTTTATTTCCATATATCCCCAACGTTATTTAGAGTGAACTTAAACTTGGAATAGTTTTAATCCCCTTGCGTTTCTTATTACTAGCCTGCTAAAGCATCGTCCTCTTTCTAGTTTTTCATACGAGTTTCATTATGCAGGAGCCTCATGCTTTGAGGAGAGCGACTGCGGCTACAGTGAGGGGTTGTTTTGAGGCAAGTCGTGTGTGTGTGTGATTCGGTGCATCGACAGCACGGTCCTGCACTCGAAAGTTTATACAGTATATTGCTTTCTGTGGTTTCCATGTTTGAATGTTCTTTGAAAACTTCGAGGACTTTTTTCAGTGTTCTAGACCGAAGGTTTTCTTCTAGTGTTTTATTAACTTAATCTTGACCGTGGAACTTCTATGTCCAAAGAAGAAGTTTTTACGTTAATGTCGCCTTGACACTGCCCGTGAGTTAGCACGCAGTCTCCAGCACGTGCGTTACAAATGAGTGTTTATAATTTGGATTTACTGTCTGCCTACACGCAGCAGCGTCTGAGGCTTTGCGCATGCGTCCAGTGCTCTGAAAATGACGCACGTTTGTGATGAGCATTAGGGGCCTGTTGTGCGTCGCGTCATTTTGCCATGCGCTTTGAAAACAGAAGGAAGGATGAGGAGGAAAGCTACTGTCAGTGCTGTGTGAACCATTTTACGAGACAAATGAGAAACTTGAGCTCAGAAGTGATCAGTACAGTGTCTGAACTCTCGCAGTGTGAAGATAATTTCATGAATTTTCATTTACGAGTGAAACTTGGAAAGTGGACGAAGTGTTGAAGTGGTCGGGCTTTGAGAGCGTGGCGCTTGAATCAGATGCTGAGCAGCAGTTTGTGATACTATGTTCTTATATCCTCCTGAGTGTAACATCATCGTATAGTTGAGTGAAGCGACTCGCTTCACGTGAACTACATCACCTCCTGGAGAGGGACTCGTCTGTTCATGAAGTTTGTGTTTAGTTTCTAACGCTTTATGACAGTTGTCGAGAGTGATACAATAATTCTTTATTATAAATGTGATCTACCCACCTCAATTTTTTTATGACTTCAGTGAATACGTTTGACTTGTTCAGTTAGCCCTGCGTTGATGCCTCTTCTATTTTATTCTTTGCGAGAGCGCAGCCGCCATGTAGCTGCCATTAGCGTTTTCTTAGTTCGTAAGTATTCTTTGTGGTGGTGCGGTGCCTCCAACTCATTCTTGTACAGCGAATTGATTCGTCTTTTATGGTGTGTTATGAGGGGCTGTTTTTTTTTGTTTTCTGGGTTTAGTCGGAACATGTAGTTTAGTGTGAAGAGCTTTCTTTCTTTTTCTCATTAAGCGTGTCCAGCTCCTGAATTTATTAACTGGGTCCCGTTACTTGCAAGCAGTCGATCGATTTTCTGATCAGTGTGAGCCGAGCCCGTTTGTTGGTAGTCATAGTGTGGTTCTATGGTGACCGGCTATTTGGGGTAAAATCTCATATTCGTTCATTGCAAGTCAAACGAATGTACACGCAGAAAATGTGAAGTTGTTTTTTGTCGCCTGTCTTTGTATTCTCTTGAAACAGTTAAACAGAAAAAGCATTTTGGCTGTTGTAGTCAACACTAGCGTCACAGAACAATGAAAAATTTCGATTTTTCGTGTCGGTGAGACGTGCTCCCTAGTACGTAAGTCTATTCTCACCCTCGTACGTTTCTTACATTTTTGTGCTGTCACTGTTATGGTGCGGCTAACTTGGCTCTTGGAAAATTGTGTGTAACTTTCCTTGCCTGGCAACCCGCTCGCAGAATTTTGAAATTTTGTACTCGTAGAATTTTGAGCACAGTGGGTAGAGATGAGTTGGATCTTCGCTTTGTTGAGCTTCAATTCATTCGTTTGAACAGAGCGAGTCACTTGTAGCAGGCATGACTGCGGGGCTGCTAATTTCAAGGACCTCGTTCAGTTCAATAGACTTTTCGAACTTACGTGTCAAATTCATCTCGACCTACTGTAACTCCTCGCTCTACTTTTTTTTCTCATCATAGTAAGCAGAAGAAATGTAAGCATGAATACATATCTGTGACGTTTCAATCTCGTTATTTTCATGACAATCGGCTCGATTTCATGCAATTTTCCCCATGGTTAAGGCTGGATTAAAGTGAAAGGCGATAGGAATATAACGTTGAGATATGTTGAGCGGTTGGTAAATGATGTTAAAAGATGAGTCAGTGGAAGGCGGTGGGGCAATTTTTGACGCTTGACGGTATAGCTGTATCCGTGTATGATTTACTTGTAATGAGTGCAGAGTTTAAACGATTTGCTATATAGTTTCTAATCTGTTGTAGTGTCATCGTCTTGTTCCGTGTTTTGCATGATTCAATTGCTCGCAGAATCCAATGTTTATACTCTCGGTTACCTTTTTAAAATCGTTGGGACTGAGTTGTGGAAAATGTACAGGAGTTGCAGTATGTGTTTTATTCTATTTATTCCTGCAGTTTTTGGCCATTCATGCAGATTACTTCAAACAATTTTGTGCTCTGGTTCGAAAAGCAACGAAATTAATTTTACTAAGGACACTTTAACTTCACCGCGGCTCGTCCTTTAGGTTGTGCAACAAAAGTACAAAAATCCCACTACATCTGACGAAAAAATGCCTGTTGTTTTTCGAGAAGGAAAACATAAATTATTTGCTTTTACATCATATTTCATCACCTGAAAACATTGTGGACCATTTTAAATGGCCTCTCTGGGTGCTGTCATTCAAGTAAGGGTGTTTGGTATATGCATGATTGAATCTGTAGAAAAAAAGCCTCCTGCTGTCAGAGTTGCCATCATCAGGTCACGTCTCAGTGAATGATCGCGAGATTGTATACACGTTTAACTTTTGTTCTAGCAATGTTGTTTTGCTGGGTGTTTTTTCCATTTTTGTTCTGATGGACAGAGTTATGACTTATGAAGTTATTACAATTTAAAAAATTATCTTATACCATCTCGCTCAGTGCTCGGTTGCTCCTGTTTGAATCTAGGACACGTTTCAGACATCGGGTGACGGAAGTCCTCCTGCAAAAACTTGTGTTTGAGATCTTACTGTGCTTGTGGGTAGTTGAAAGGCTCGTGTATGAACTCCTCGAGGGGAAAACCTATCTCTTTGACTTGCTACCGTGGTACACATGTTGAGATTTAATTGGTCAAGTTGATGACTTGCTGGAATTATAACATCTTACATTATAACATACTATAACATCTTGGCATATTCTCATCTTACACGCTTGCATCCTTGAAATCTTATAACAGACTTGTTTTGGTTGTATGATAGGGGTTGAGATGAGATTGTCGATAATTTCTACATGGATTTTTTGTTGAAAAAATTAAAACATCTTTTTTCTGGTTTTGTAACAGACCGCTCACAAATTTATCAATCGCCGAAACTAAGAAAACCGTCGTTTTGAGCGCTTGTCGACAAAGAAGGGACGAGCGCGACGTCACGTGATGGAGGGATTATTGATTTGAATTATTCTAAGAAAAAAGAACCCCTGGGGACCTAACAGCGCTTCATTTAACTAATAATTGCGAATCTTCAGTTTTTAAATACTTCACACACCATGTCCAAGGAAAATAATGCGAATCTCAGCCTTGAGGCCATGATTAAATTGCAATAGTACATACCCCAAGTACTAAATTGTACTTCGTTCTACTAGTAGTCACTCGTGAAACTCTTGAAGCGGAGAACAACAAACAGCCGAGGCGTGTGCTGAACAAGACGTAAGACATTTGGACCTGACCACCTTTCAGTGGTTCCCTGCTGTTGCTAAGCAAATTAGAATACATTCCTCAGTATCGATTCTTCTCGACTTCGTAAACTGCTAAATCATAGCGAAGAAGACCTTGGTTTACATTGACGGTTCAAAGCAAGAAAATGAGTGCGTGCTGGTTATGAAATTTAATATATGCACATTGTTTACAGAATCCCCTTCAATTTCAGAGCCTCGCTGAAAGAGTTGCGTTGACGTAACCTATTTTTTCCATCATTGTTTCGGAGTGGAGGAACTGAAAAATTGGACGGAATGGTAGACGTTGTATCTGAAGGTGTCTGTGAAGGAAATGGTTTAAACGTTGAGAAAAAGGCCAGATCAAGGAAGCACCATACGTGATGAGTTTGTTCACGGCGACGCGTGGAATCGCGTGACACAAGTTTTTTGATCGATATGCAACATTGGAAGCTTAATTCTATTTCGAATTCAAGGTTCCTGGCTGGTAACGTGTTCACAGTGGCACGTTAGTTGATATCTATCCTTGGCATATTCTCATCTTCAGTTCATCTCAGCAACGCTGAACGTCATCAAAAATATGTGCCAGAGCACCGGCGCCCATGTCCGTATTCTCGCACCTAGTGCATGCGAAAACTCATCACTTCAAATAAGACACGTGAATTTTTATCTTGACGACGAAGAATAGCTTCAAGTCAGTCCTAAATGTGATTTTGAGAGAATTCCCTCAATGTTGCGTTGAATGTCGGAAGTAAGATTTTTTTCGTCCAATTATCCAGTAAAACCACGTGTAATGCAAAATCTTGTTTATTCTAGTCAAGTCGCGCGTCTGCAGAGTGCCTTCCAATTTATACTGCTTATTTGCACTAAGCATAACCCAAAACTACAAAATTTATCTTTAATTCGGTTACAGAAACAAGGTACACGATTGAATGGATTCAGGGGCTGGATTCTTCTATTTTTCGAGTTGAACGGTTTTTCTTCTTCGGCTCCTGTGCTTCTGTTTACTGGAAGATTCCTTCATATTATTTGTGTAATAAACCTAGAGGTATGTTCATCAGGAATGTATTCCTGTTCTTTAAGAGTCACGTTCTTGTTCTTCCGAAGTTGTAGGGTTCAATTACTGTGACGGCGGAAACCCTTTTTCTGTCCTACAACTGGAATATATGATTACGCTTCTGCCGAGCCACACCTTAGAGTAGTTCTTCGCTGTATCTTTATCCCGTTTGTCGTTCGTTCTTATGAGTAGCAACGGCGAGCCGGAGTGTGTTGTTGCCTATTGCTCTGAGATATTCGAGAGCAGTAGTTTGACTCCAACGTTTGTGTTTAGTAAACTTGTGCTTCTAGAGGTACTGAATTTGGAAAATAAGTTACACCTATTTAGCCATCTGAATTTATTGAGTAATTACTTGATGTGATATCCATAGCGACGAGGATCTATGTTTCTGCATCCTGGGAGGTTTTCATCTAGGCCAATAACGTGTTTATGTGTATAATGGTGACGTATAGGCTTCGAAAAGTATGGTCGGGCCACCATATCTCCCGTATGCCTCGTGTTATCAGCTTTTTTGTCTTCACTGTTTGTCTATCTGTCTACTGTATGGTGTTGCATGTGGACCTTTGCTGTGTTTTTAATTTTCCATAAGGTTGTAAAGTATGGCTTTTAGAGATAAATTTTCTCCTGTTCACGAACCTCCGATGATCAGAGTAGCTTTGTTAGAAGTAAGTTGGTGTGGGACATAGCTGCCGACTGTGACGCTTTTGGCGAAGATTTATGACCTGGTTTGGTATGAGTTTTTTCGGCTTGGTGAGAGAGCGGTAACGTGGAGTATCTGGTGTACCCATAAACTGATGTAGGGTAACTTATACACCGTGCACGGATGTGTGATGTCTGGTATACCGTGCGCTGATGTGTGATGTCTGGTATACCGTGCGCTGATGTGTGATGTCTGGTATACCGTGCGCTGATGTAGGATGGCCGATACACCCACCGTAAACTGATGTGGTATGTCTGATACGCCTCACTTTGTTGTGGGGTATCCAAGACGCTCGCTCACTGATGTGGTGTACCCGATACGCCGGTTCTCTAATGTGGGGTATCTGTTCTACCACTGATTGAAGATCTATGAGGATTTGGTTTCGGGAAGGATACACCGAGTGAAGTGGTGTCTTGCGCACCTTGATTACCATTCGAACGGCAACGTGTCTATGCGAGACTTGATGTGGGGTGTTTTGACTGATGTTTCTAAGCTGCGTCCCTGACTCGTCTTTTGATCATGATTTGCAGCAAAAATGCCAGTCGTTGCCGAAATGCTGGATCTGTAATCTGAATGTTTTTCAATGTGAATTCAATAACTGATTCATCACCATTTGACACCATTTGCCTGAATATCATATTATTAAGTTTAACTTAGTGACGTTGTAGGGAAGCTTTAAAGCTCCAACTTCAAGGGTTTTGTAATTAGATCAAGCGTATATATTTATTAGCTACGTAAATGTTTCCAGAGGTACGTTGCACGTGCGTGTATGTTTGATTAGTCTATGTTTTATATTTTGGTTTTGAAATACGTTCCTGAGTTTGCTTTTTTTTAGTTTGGTCTAATTTTAAGGGACTAACTTGAAGTTGCTTCGGCTCTGTGCAGTTACTGACTGACTATAGGCTAGTAATTTGCGCTTGTAACTTGATGAAAGCTGCTTGTGTTTTACTCCTCTGTAGAGTGTCTAGTGTTTTATTATGTTGGGGTATATACAGATCTTGGTCGAGGGTATGGGCAAGTTAACCACCGTACTCGGGTCTTTGGTATCACAATTCTTCGATGTAAAATGTTACCGTGTAATTCTTATGGCTACTGTATAGTTTCGGGCTTTTCGAAGCACATATTACTTCTACTGTATGGCTCTCACGGTGCATTTACGGTTGTAATTGCTAGTAGTAACAGCAACTAGGCTGTTGTAATTTCAGTGGTATAAACGATTATCAGTGGAGAGTATATATTAGAACGATTCGTCGAGATGTTATGGAAATCCTGTGCTTTCATTCGATTGAAGTGTATATTTATATTGTGCACTTACTGCTGTTCTGAATAGAGATTGGGATCTTTTCCCTACACACTGCTGCCATGTCTGCATTTTGCATCAGTTTGCCCTGGTTAGTTCAGACTCGCGAAGCAGGGCGATCTCTGCACGGTCTTTTTATCCGACCCCGTCAAACGAACATGACGCTTTCTGCATCGTGTGGCGGGAGGGTCCCTGCTGTTTGTGACCTCCGAATTGGCTTATAAGATGTTACTTTTCGAATTAGTACTGTAGTTGTTGTAAGTATGTACTGTATCCCAGTGAAAAACTCGGTGAGAAATGAAAACATTGCAAAACAAATGTCAACCTTACTTTCGACGCGATATGTACTTTGTCTGCGAAGCGCTGGCAATTTGCCTTACTTGTCTA
Source organism: Morinoia aosen (assembly GCA_030386875.1). Lineage (NCBI taxonomy): Eukaryota > Metazoa > Arthropoda > Malacostraca > Amphipoda > Talitridae > Morinoia > Morinoia aosen. The sequence goes on along the minus strand of CM059561.1, from coordinate 37,042,441 downwards.
CAAAAACTGTAGTTGTGTGATTTGCCTACATTGTGAAGTAATGTGTGTGGTTGGCTTTATTGGTGTGGCAGAGGTGTTTGTGGTTAGCTTCAATGGTGTGGCTAAAGTGGGGTTGGCTTCATTGGTATCGCAGAGGTGTTTGTGGCCGGCTTCATTGGTGTGGTAAAAGTGTGGACGGTTTAAATAGCAAAGCTGTTGTGTGATCTGTATTGTAGGTTCAAGAGTGTGGTCTACTAAATTAGTATAGCTGGCATTGGCTTGCTTATTTGGTGCAACGAAAATGTGTCTGAGTAGTCCGGTAGTATAGCAGATATCCTCTCTGCCTTTCTGGTACAGCTGAAATGGGGTGTGTCTAATCAGCTTATTTCTTTATTGGTCGTCTGACGCAGTAAGTAGGCCGAAATCGGGAAAACTCGCCTGAGATTTGGGTGAACAGTTCATTGCGAATGGATGCCGGACATATTGTGGACCGACTCGACTTCGTGTTCGGGTTATATACTTGTCTCTATGATCGAGGCGTTTTTCGCTGATGTGCGTTTTCTGGTATCCACGTTGTCACTGAATGTGTCCTCGTTATTTACATGCGAATGTTTAGGGAGTAAGATGAATTAGATCTGTCAATTAATTGGGAATCCTTTTAATGTTCTGTTGAAGGTAGCAACCGTGGAGATGGCTCTTGAATAATCTTGGACACTGTAGTAGGGATAATCATTATGAATGATGTGGTATGGTCCATTGAAAATTTTTTTTATTGTAATGACGTAGTTGGAATTGAAGTTTTTGTTTGGCTATGGTGGATTGATTTCTTTTGTTACGAGACATGTTCGTGCGATTATCTAGCCTTAACGTTTGTGGTCACACGCTCTGAAGGACTTGAGCTCTGAAGTTTTGGTATCGGAATTCTCGTGTGGTTTACGACCTCAATGCTCAAGCTACTGCGCCTGTGTTCACGCGATTAACGACTTTAAAGCTCAATATTTAACGATTATTCAATTCAGTTGTAACTCGTTAGCTGTAACACCCACATCTTCAATGGGATCCGTTGTCAATTGAAAAAATGTAAATTCCGTAGAAAACCTTTTCACAAATAATGTTGATTCCGTAGCAAGCCTTTTTCACAAACGATGAAAATTCTGTAGCAAAGCTTTCTTTCTAATTTCATTATATTCTCCGAACTAAACATGCGCTCTGAACTACATACCTAGCGGCTGGTCTCGCTGATGATTAGGCTGATGTGTTTCCGATGCATGGTTAGCGTTTGGTTGTCACGATTCAAGTTTATTTTAAACGTGCATTAAGCTTTCATCATTCGCTGGTAAAAATTAAAATCATATTATGGGTGAAATCGTTAAAAATACAGCCTTACCTGCATTACTTCTCCGTCGTGGACGCCGACGAAACCGTTCTTTGGAGCATAAAGCGAATTTTCAGTTTCCCGTTGTTAGGCAAAGTAGCCCGCTTATTTCTTATTAGTGACGTCGAACTCTGGCCCTCGACACTGCTAGTTTTGTTGCTAGAATGAAAATATTTTGGAATCTAGATGATAACACTCTAGATTCCAAATTATTTTCGATTGGTTTGATTCGTGTGGCAAAAGTGTGGTCAGTTTAAGTAGTATGTATACTGTTGTGGGTTCTGCATTATAGGTACAAGAGTGTGGTCTGCTAACTTGGTATAGCTAACACGTGAACAACATGAGTTTCTAACGCCGTTATTTTATCACGTATAACAATTGGTAATACATACATCTCTCAAGTAGAGTCTAAAACTGCATCTCGCTTTGGGACATTTCTTTTTATTCCAAACAATTGAAGTCCTTCGCGCCGTTCCTGACAACTCAGATTGGAATAGAACCACTCGAGATCGTCGTAGTATAAATTCTTACTTGCACTTGTGGGGACTGCCGTTACCTTTTCACATTATAAATTATAACGTCCTTATATTTTGTTTCGCTGAAAAAATCGCCCCTATTGCATATTATGAGTAACAGTTAATAACACTGTATTTCCAAACTTTCTCTTTTACGTACTTGAAAGTATGTTGATCCTTAATGGTTAATCTTCTAAAATCAGTCTCATGTGATCCGACAGATTTGGCTACTTCAGCGTTTTATTATTATTTATATCATTATCTCGCCCAGGGGGACTATGTAAGGGCCTGAGCTAAAGGTTAGGTAGGCTTCCTTTTTTGTTGAAATAGAATAGGTTTTGTTTTGTTATGGACCATCTTTTTTCGGTTCACTGCTGTCCTGTTTTTCAGCACCTACTACTTTTCTTCTTCAACTTTTTCTTGTTTCATGAACTTCTTTCTTAGCTTTCTGTTTCTGTGCCCTTTCTGCATAGATTCCACGTTTCTTTAACTCCATACTAAATGGTGCCTTCTTCCTTCCTCTCTTTGGATAGCCTTTGTTGCGGATAGGGAGACTTAAACTAACTAATAATCTAATCTAATCTATATCATTATCTGGCATTTTCTCGCGTATTTTTTTTTTGCAGTATGTAATTGTTTCAGCTCAGAAAGGGATGAAAAACAGTAACCACGTTTTACAGTCCCGGTATTAGGCTTAGTGACCAGTGCTAACTTTCATCAATTTTTGCGCTCCACTGCAAAACGGTAACATGGCACAAGTGCACTTTTTTCCCTCTCATTTCGCCCTTACGAAAATTCGTTTCACGTCTCTTTCGTTCACCATCGGTGAGTAACTCAGCTCGTCAAACGAGTAGCGCAAAGTTGGTTTCGGCCATCATGTTCTCATGCTAAATTATGCTCTCGTGCCAACAGAGATTTGCAATCCACGGCTTCCCCTCAAGCAAACCGGGGACAGTCTTAACAAATCCCGTGAACGCATGGCTTAACAAAATACTATAGAGCTTTAATTAGGGTCTTGACTCCTACCTTGCGCGTGAGTGACCAGCTTTAATTATCACTTGTTCAGACCAATAATGTAAGCGTGTGAGGGAATAAGATCTTGGTACTCTTCACCATCGCTTTGAGACGGGTGTTCTTTCGTCGTATCACTCAGAAATCTTCCACCGTCTTGGTCGTCTAATAATATCAGTGGGTTTTATTATAAGCTGTTGGGTGGGTGTGCGTGTGCGGAGCGTTCCGTTACGCCTCGCTAATGTTGTTGATTCTTTCTAGTGTTTCGTTGACGCGCGTTCGTTCGTCCGTCGAGCACGTGCTTTAGTTTTAGTTGGGTTCTTTAATTCCTACTAGTTGAGCTTTACCCTTCATTAATTTTTACGCTGTCGATTTAATTCGATATCTGCTTTCGGAGCCCCCGCTCGTTTCTAAAACCCGGTTGTTCTTTGGAACATCCCTCCATAAACTGAAACGCTAAGTCTTTTTTGCCTGTTCCAGTTTTCAGATTTCGTGTAAATATTACGATGTACGCAATATATTTCTTTGGCTCCATGATTTTTTTTATTATTTTCCTTTCTTGTATTTTGGTTGCTCAACAGTTTTCTATCACCGGTCGGTTATTTTTGTTCAGATTTCATTGCACGAAAGATGTTTTTTTTGTTAAAGAAGTCGGTATTCGTATCAACTATGGTATTCGCTATGACAATTTTCACCGAAGTCTAAATAGCAGCTCTATGCACAGACGGAAGCATTCAGTTCTCACTTTAGCTCATTTCTTGTAGACACTGGCTCACAATCTGCGTAATTTTAGAAAAGACTTTAGTTTGACAGTGCGGAAAAATTCCGTATATGCGTGGTTCAAAAATAGCGTCAATACAAGTTTGAATTGAGATCACGAGGTGCGGATAGCTGGGCCTGCAGTTTATCATTTCGATTCCTCTAAAATGGAAGGTCTCTGATAATTGAAATCTGTTTACTTAACGAATTAAGAACGAAGCTCATTTATGAAATTTGTACAATTTTCTCGGCAGTTCCTTTTTCAAAGTTGAGAAAAACGGGCGCTAAATCTAGTCATTGTGCGTACTATTTTTTCATTCACTGGAGTAGATTTTTGCTAAGCGCGCGGTCGGATGCTCAATATTTCGCGGGGATCGGGTAGGTAAAAGAGTGGGGTCTGCTAAATTAGTATAGATGGCACGTGAAAGATGAATTCCTAACGGCAAGGGATACACTCAGACCAATGCTTCCATATCTCCAGCCATGCTCATAGACGCGTCACATTGCGGTGACGTCACACTAGTGATCCGACAAATACGGCAGTTTTGAATCAAATTCAATGGCTGCAAATGTATTTCTCCGTTTCATCAGAATATGTGATATTACGTGAGTGTAAATTTCTACTGAAAACGTTTTAGGCTTATAGATATTTTTTCGTATTTACGAATAAATGAGGGAATCGCTGTCCTTTCGTAGTGTTGTGCAGCGTTTGTGAGAAAGAAATCGCAGGTCAGGCAGTTTTCAGTTATGGTGTCCAATTTTAAGTGTTTTTCTGTTTGTTGGACAGACTTCTGTTGTAACTGCGATTTTTGACGACTGCCTGTCACATAGGATCATTATGAGAAAGATGATTGTGTGGAGTACAATTGCTTTATGTAAGTCATATGATTCAGTAACGAAATGAAGGCCCAAATCCGCTGATACTGTAAAAAGTACGTTGAGTTCGGTGTTTCCTTTGTTTAAATTGTTCATTCTGATGACGCGGGCTAACGTCGGACTCGAGCAAGCTCGACGAAGCTTTTATTATCTGTGTATCGAAGTGATCAAAAGATGCCCATTTTTTATACGCTCATAGAAAAAGTATAGCTGCACATCCAAGATTTTCCAAAGCCTGGTTAACTCCGTTCCAGAGAAAATCAACGACAGGGCCGAGCAAACTTAATTTCACCATATCGATTCATCACAAACGAAGCGACATCTCGTGCCAATAAAGAAAAGAAAGAATTAGTGTGGCACGATTTTTATGAGCAGGCCTGGAGGGAATGGAAACATTGATCAAGACCTAAACTTAATTCCTACTCCAATAGTATCTATAGAACAAAGTTCAGTCGTAGAATCCTGAGGTGAAAATTTGCTCTTGCATCGGGGCAACCCACAACAAGAGGTAAATCGTTTCAACTTGCTATCGTGACCAAGTAACTCGTGCACCTGGAACCAACTTCATTTCGGTCACTTTTGTGCTATAGATAGAGGTACATCGTTGCTACTCTAAAAAGCGCTCAAATAATTCTCGGCGAAGTATAGTTAATCTATGTAGGTAGTGGCAGCTGTGATCGTTCTGTAGATCCGTTATTGGTTACTGGTTATTTACATGTCAGATAATAGGATTAATTTAAAGAAGATTGATTTCTGGGGCAAAATTCTTACGTAGAAACTTTACAATCAAATCGATGATTTAATTGGCAAAGTTTTCTTTGCGCCGCTGCGTATACCGTTTTTTTTATTAACATTTGCTTCCTCAAAGTGTATAAAGCCTGTCTCTACATTTCTCGACCACTGTCAAGATACGTAAATGATTTTGTAATTGAAATAAGTGCTTGTTTAGTATGAGGGAGATTGAAAAATACGTGCTGGTCCATTGTGTGAAAAAATACTCGAATTTTCATCCACCTGATGGTTGCGGCTGCTCACGAGTGTTTACGATGAAATCGCTACGAAATTTATATCCTTCAGCATTGATTGCAAAACAAACAGAGAACTGAAAACGTGTTGTTGAACTGAGATGGAGCTTCAAGGGTCAGTTTCTTAATGTACGCAGAAACTTACGACTGAACATTGGCAGAACTAGATAGAAAAAGTATGCCATTCATAATTTTTTACGAGAAAACGCTCGAAGAAAACTCAATGTTAAGGAGGATAAACTAAAGTATTTATTCCTTGTACGGATGTGCTTTCAAATGGGTTTAAAACGTCCTTGAAATCCAGTACTCTCGCCGTACATATTAATTGTATTTTTAGTTTAGCGAGCTGACTTGTTCAATGATTTATGGTGATGTGCTTTAGCGATGTTAACTGTGTTTCACCGAATGTTTTTTCCGTGCTACTCTCAATCCAATGAAATGAGAGCTGCTCTTCATCTATAGCTTCTGCACTGGTTTCGCAAAGAAAGGATCATAGTGTTCATAGTGTTCAGTATCAGACGTTAGTGTGATTGTACCGCATGTTGAGGTAAAAGAGACCCAATATTAGGGTGTCCACCATGTAACAATCAGAAATGACCCACCACTCAAATGAATGCTACCGATTGTATGGGATTCTCAAATGACATTGAAGATGGTCCGTTATAATGGCGTCCTATCGTTTGGAATGAAAGCAGAAGCCAAGCGTTCAGGAGTCCGATATTTGTGTTGAATGCGTGAAACCTTGAGTTTCATTCTTCACTCGCGTTAATAAATCATTGCCTGCCATTACGGGCTTGCCCTTTACCTGGATTCCTTAAATTGATTAGAATTTGTAGAGACATTTGGCATTTATGTGATTATACATATATGGCCTAGAATTATTGAGGGCTATGTAGTCTTAGGCCTATTGTAGTGAGTGCTGTTGTAACAGACGTTAATGGTGTTGTTGTTAATAGCTTTGAAACCCTCTGTGCCTCGTGTGCGTCTGTTGAGCACAGCAACCTAACCCCCGGTACTTGTGGGTTATCTGTCACCACTTTTGATTTATGCTTTCCTTTTGATGTTAAGGTTAGGTTACGTTACGTTAGGTTAGCTTAGTTAAATTATTGTTCATTTTTACTGTTTTTCATTTTTGTTTTGTTTCAGGCCAAAATGAATCTTTGGGACCTACCAAGAACTGAAGAGGAAGGTCCTAGAAATTCACTATATATGGAAAGTCGTAAAATTGCATTGGAAATAAATATAAATCAACAGGGATGGCTTCTCACATGAAACATCCATTCACACTGTCCAGAACATCAATTCAATACTCATAAAACAATTACATTTTCACTTTTATCCCTAAAACACTTTTTCCTTCAAACAAGTGGTGATAGATAACCCACAATAACCTAACCCCCCACCCTCAATGCTCTGTACTGTGGTATTTCATCGTAAATAGCAACCAGTGATGAGCGTTGACACCGTCACTTCGAGCGTCTATGAAATGTGTAGTTATTAAATAAAGGAAAAATTCAGCCCACTGTCCGAGTGAAATGTGAACGTTTCAGGAATTCGTATCGCTCAATGGTGATTTTCAAATTTCTTGATGAAGTTCTGTTCCATTTGAGGGTGTCAATTTTCAACACTGCGATTAGGCTTAACTTTGCCGTGACCGCTCTTGTATGTTCAGGATGACAGAAATGCGTCCGCTGTCTTCTTACCTTACAGCTTTTACGCGCTCTTCGACGCAACTTAGATCGTCTCATTTGTACTTGCATATATTTACTGGTGAGTCTTTCTTAAAAAAATTGGTATAATTAGTGTCATTTTGTGGTAATTGATAGAATCTAGCTTGTGGAAACAACACTGTCCCGTAATCTTCGAAAACCTGACCTATGTGCAGCAATATTTGCTCTTTTGTAGTTAATTAGGTCAATGTGAAGTTTCATGCAATCACGGAAAATAATAATGCCGATCCCAGGAATCACTAAAGGAACACATTTCAGAACGTTTTAATAGAATGACATTCTGCTCGCTGATGCGTTATTTTCGAATAATTGAACTTTGAAGTTGGCCTTGGCGCCAAAGGAAGCGAGCGCGTGAAACGGAATTTAATTAATAACGGAAGCTATTACAAACGTAAAGAGGTTGGGTCGTGAGGGGGAGGCACAGTTCTTCTAGTGAAAATTATAAATAAAGCTTCTAACCCACCCATTAGGGTGACGACCGCAATCTTGTTGACATCGGGTCCAAAACGGCGGCGCCCATGGTGGTCGCCATGTTAGACCCGATGTAAACAAGATTGCGGTCGTCACCCTAATGGGTGGTTTAGAAGCTTTATTTATACTTTTCACTAAAAGAACTGTGGCTACCCCTCACGACCCAACCTCTTTACGTTTGTAATAGGGGGTTAGCTTCCGTTTTTAATTGAATTACGCTCGCTTCCTATGGCGCGGGAAGGCCAACTTCAAAGTTCAATTATTCGAAAATAACGCATCAGCGAGCGGAATGTCATTCATATAAAACGTTCTTAAATGGGTTCCTTTAGTGATTGTTCGGAATATAATTATAAATTTCCGTGATTGCATGAAACTTCACATTGACCGTTAATTATTTTATAATTTGAAGGTTGTTTCTTTAAACTTAATATTTCGTAATGCGTCGTCGACTTGTTGATTTCAAGTTCCCTGAAGTTCTGGTGCATTCAAAAAATAATTTTTTTTTTTGAATAAAGAAGAAAGAGCGTCACTGGATATTGTAATCAATGTACTCGAATTCAAGTATAACACTCTATTAAGTCAATGGTGTTGTCAAACGTAGGCAGAGTAAATCAATACGCCTGCTGGCGGAACAACTGTAAACATTGAAGAGTTTAACCTAACCTAAATTTTCAACTATAACCATACGCTGTCGGCCATATTGGTCATATTTTGAGTCTCAGATGTTGGCTTTAGAGATAATAAAGGGACATTTTGATGTATACTTTGTAACGCTAATCAGTGGGACCCAGTTTAATAAAACGTTGAAATATGGCTTGACTCCAATAGATCGCCATAGTGTAATTGTGCAAAACCGAGTATCATGGTTACTGCAACTACACTGTGACAGTTGGAATTGACAGATTTAGTAAGGTATAATCGTTATCACCATGAAAGTTTTGAAAAGTTGGTCGGCGCGTCTTTCGTCCTCTGACGGGCGTGCACCAGCAGACAGGTTTGTAAATCGTGTTGAACTTCGGTGGAGAACACCGTGAGTTTAATTATTTATCAGTTCCTGGATTTTTATTAGTGATCAAAACGGTTTTAAAGTTCCGTTCCTCCCCTCAGGGGGATACAACTATTGTATCTATGGGAATTAGCGCTCCCAGGGGAAAAATGTGAGGGCCCGAGCTGAGAGTTAGGTAGGCCTTCTTTTTGTTGAAATAAAATGTTTTTTGTTATGTTAAGGACCACCTTTTTTCGGTTCACTACTATCCTGTTTTTCAGCACCTCTGACTTTCTTCTTCAACTTTTATCTTGTTTCATGAAATTCTTTCTCATCTTACTGTTTCTATGCCCTTTCTGCATAGATTCCTTATTCTCTTATCTCCATACTAAATGGTGCCTTCCTCCTTCCTCTCTTCGATACGCTCTATTTTTGTAGCGGTTAGGGAGGCTTAAACTAACTTATAATCTTATAAAATCCTGTTCCGTTCCTTAATTTTTTAGGGTGTCCAGTTCAATACCCCCGTGTGCCAAGAATTCCAAGATTCAACTCCAGAAGCATTTTAAACTCATTGATTCTCAGTGTAATATAATCGTACTACAAATTTTATGAGGAAAATCGTTGACTTGTCTTGTAGGGTCATCCGGTCACGGCAAAGCAGGGCAAAATCAAGCTTTCTATCATGACGACTTTCCAGCTTCATTCTTCTAGTCATTCACGTAAGTAGTTTTTTTCGCTCCATGTAGTCGTTTCTGGGAGAGAGCTCTCCAGTATATATCTAGGAGATAAAATAAGGATCCTAAATATAGGAGTAGTTCCGTACGTTGATGCCATCAGCTCGCTCAGTCGTTAATACCGCGCTAGTGAACGTTTACTAGACAATTGTGGGAAGTACATAATAATAACACGTGATTATGTCGATCCTTTCTCTCTCGAATTTATTGCGCTGAACGTGAACGTTTTGGAAAAAACTTATGCTCTATTATTTCCATGGATCCAAATCAGCATCACTAATTTTATAATGTAATAATAGTACACGCAAAGGGATAACAAAAATTCGTTGACCAAGCGTATAATGTAAGCGGAACGTCTAAGGATCGATGTTTTAAGGAGTTTGAATTACTTCGACGCGTTCATCAGAAGAGCGTCATATTTGATACGGTAAGAGAGAAAGGGTCGATTAACATGACTATGATCTCTAACTACTAGCAAAGATCAGTATAGATGTTTCCTTTTGAACTTTAGCTGGTTGAGTAACCCTTCTAAGAAATGTTTGCTTGGTGTGTTAGACGGTACACTGTACGCAGTAGAGTCGTTAATTCAACATTGACAACGGTAGAATAATTAATTCAACATTGTTAATTAAACATTGACAACGGTAGAATTGTTAATTCAACATAGTTAATTCAATAGAATTTGAAATTCAACATTTTATTTCAATAGAATTGTTCATTCAACATTGTTAATTCAACAGAGTCGTTAATTCAACATTGAAAATTCAATAAGTAGGTCACAAGTTTTGAATGGGTTTGCACGTGTGATACATGTATTTGGGTGTTCATGGAGTTCGGTGATGTGAATGAACTTTCCCATAGAGAAGGAGTTCGCAAAAAAGTTGTTAGGTGTAAAATCACCTTAATGAAATATAAACATAAAACGAATTACCATCAAAACAAAGAATTTTGCCTGCGAACTCACTGTTGCCTATTTATCTCGGAATGAATGTATTCGTACTGTGCAAAACAGCTGAAAATGTTTGGATGGGGGAAAGAGAGTTCACATGCCACGTCTCTGAATGTGCGACTCATGTAACTGGTATGTTTCCAGGGGAATTGGATCTTGGTATTCCTTTATACACGCTAAATTAATTACACTTCACGCGGTCACTCACACTGTTGCTAGCTGACCAAGAATAGATTTTCCCTTAGAGGGAAACGAGGATCCTTCAAAAAATGTACCTTTTTATTGTAAAATTTACACAAGGCCCACACTTTTCAGAAGTTGATGGACAACCTCATATAATCGTAAGGTAGCAAATGTTAGTAGGAAATAGAAATGTTTCGTCTTTAGAAGTTTGAGGCACAAATTGGCGGTGTTAACCATGAACACAGAATAGCACTAGACGGCTTTTTTCGTACTGTCATTTGTCACGAGTTCGTTGCTGTGGTTGTAGCATTTTCATCGGCTTGAGGACTAATCATAAGTTCGTGAGTGTGCGGTGAGCAAAGCTGTGTACAACTGGGGCTCTAAGGCTGTGAATTGGTTCATCAAAACAACTGCAAAACTCTGGGAGTAAATAGTTATTCGGTACATTTCAAAATAAAATATAGAGATGAAATATTCTAATAATTTTACTGGAACGTAGTAGAGGACGTGAAACCATGAGAATGATACTCCCAACGGCAGTTTCAGAAATCGTTGCGACGTGCTTTTTGTTTATACCAAGGGGGCTAATATAGGTAATTCTATGATATAATCAAGTAAATTGTTCATTGCTAGTTAAAGATGAATAGAAAATTGGACGTGAGTAAATACTTCCGATCCACCACAATGTCATGATTTTCAGTTGATGAACTTGCTCGCTTGGTCTCGTGTTCCAAAAATGAGGTTTGGGTGATCACGGTCTTGGACGGTCTTCGGGTTATTGGTACCTAAGCCCTTAGAATGTCTTCAAAACAATAAGAATCGATTAAGTTAGGGCTTTGTTTACGAGGTGCAAAAATATATTTGAGCTGCGGTAGATGAATAATGCCCCGTTTTCTTGCCATTATCTTGGAACGTTTTTACGTCAGTTGTAGTTGATAAGTAGGCGAGAACTGGCTATGTAGCGGCCGTTCTATCATTTGCTACGACTCCTGAAGATACATCTTTCTCTTTGAATAGATGTACTGTAATGTAGAATAGATATTCAATAATCTATGTACAAGTCACCCATTTCGCTACTAATAAAGTATTTTCGTACCATATATTATGTACCGTAGTTTTACTAGTACTTTACCACCTCTATATTAGCTAGAACGAAGCTTCTGTGTGGCTAGAAATTATTCGTACATTTAAGTGTCGTGTTGCTCAGCGTTGTTCTATTTACTCTCAATTTAAGTTACTATTGTGAACGCATCACTAACACTTGACACGTAGAAAGAATGATCAACTAATTGTTTGCTGAATTTGTAAACTCTAACGAGCGTTTTTGGGATCCCCTTGGAGAATAAAAAGTGTATTAGGATAGTGATAGAAAGAAAGTATAAAATTCTAACATCTATCGAACCTGCACTTCGAGAAATTATAAGCAAATATGCGAAAAACGTTAATAATTATGGAAAAGTGCAATTTGCTTAGGGTTAGTGGTAATGACAATGAATTTATTTTAAACGTGTGCTGAATTGAAGGCGAACGAATAGGTTTAAGTTTAGTGGTAAAAATTCCTGTTTAGTTTGAAGTTTACTCAGCCGTCCAAATTGGTTGCTCTGTCTTACGAAGTTAAAAAGGCTGGCTCTCGCCTGCTGCAGCCCAGAAACAACAAAATTAAAGCTAATCTGGAAGATTTACTTTCCACTCGCATGTTTGAAACCCAGACCTCGAAACACCAAATAGTCGAACGTTCGTTATGGCTAAATTTCGCTCGCATTTATTCTAAGATTTACCATCTGGAAACTTTGACTTGTTGTTGCTTCCAAATATTCGCTAAATTTGATCATAAATCTTATGTGGAAATTTCAGTTTCCAGTGAAGTATCTTAAACTGGAAGTTACACCGAAATGTTTCTTCCTTGTCTGTATCTTTGTCGTAAAGCTAGGAGATTAATTTAGGTCGCAAATGGGTCATTGAAAAGGCACTCTTCGATCAATCCTTAAAACTTCATTGCGTTAATTTTATTTCAAGATTTGCACAGTGGAGTTTGACCCCTTTTCCGAGAGGTGGGTATTAGCTCGCTCTTTGTTATTTTATTCAACTCTAAGCAAGGAAACTAGCCAAGTTTACGATTTACGAACGCTTGAAATGAATTCACTGTATTGCGTTTATCTTCTTCAGTATAAGTTGACCATTTTTGAGCGGAGTATTTCATGTGGAACGAAAAACAAAATTGTCTGGATGTTTTTAGCGTTTATCAAAAAACTGCCGGAAAGGGGTTTAAAATCGTTTGAGTAAACTTCACTTTAAGGTTGCTTTAAATACTTTCGTAACCATCACTTACGTAATGTTGAATATTTACGGTGATTTACTTCTGCATCAGAACACAAAATGAGCGTTTTTATTGCTTTCTTAGTATTCATAAATAGGTGTGGATTAACTTTAATTTTAGTGTTATTTTTATTCTCACTTTTGCAAACCTCGTTGCAGTGTGGTCAAGGGGGAAAAATTACGAAAGTTACTTCCTAGAAACATCTAACTTGAAAGAAAAATTGCGGCTGCAAATTTTCAGCTAAATAACCTTTCCATTGTCCCAAAGAGCCTGGGTTATAATTACAAGCGCTCGTGAAAAGTCCGTTGCGACTACTTCGTGCACATTTTTCTCTTATGACAGTTTTCACTACAGAGCACCAACTTTCTTGTTTGTTTTGATGAGCAGCGGGTTAGCCTATTTGTCATTTTTCTGTCTTTTCCCACAATAATATACTTAGCAAATACTTTCTACGAATTCGTGAAGATAATTCGTTTGAACTATTTAAAAATTTTGGAGTATCCCCCGTAGTGTTTTCTTGCTCGCATAATCATGCAAGGCGTTTCTAAAGTAACAATGTTTCACCCAAAGTTACGGGGCCCATCATGTTCCAACTTCGACACCATTTTCTTGACGCTTCTAAAGTTGGCTTTACGACATCTTCAGGAACAAGCTTAAGTGTTCCTGTTTCTAGACTGCTCTTTAGGCTGTTGCATTTCCTTCGAAGCCTTTGGCACCGACCAGCATCTTTGTCAAGTCGTGTTGTGATAATAATAAAGTTTTCAGAGGATCAGCTCCTCTTGTCGACTTCATTTCGTTATCCTTGACCCTCTTATGTTAAATTATTTGTACATGAGAAGCGCTTGTGTAGTTTCATTGAGACCATACTCGCCTCTATAGATGACAAATATTTAAAACAATGGATATTATATTCAAAATAACTGAAGTTCTATTAAAACAATTGGAGTTTAGTTTAAAACAAAATATATAATCCACTAACGTAAAATAATTAGAATGTATATTATCTGTCTTGGTTCTACATGGTGAAACATTACTGTCTACCTTATACCTTACATGGTGTAACATAACTGCATTGCGTAACGTTACGCAACACCGATACACGCCAAACTTTTAGGTTGCGATACTTGTATCTAAACCTCTGAAGAAATTAAAATATAAAGTATCGCCGCTGAAAAGTATCGCCGCTGAAAAGTATCGCCGCTGAAAAGTATCGCCGCTGAAAAGTATCGCCGCCGAAAAGTATCGCCGCCGAAAAGTATCGCCGCCGAAAAGTATCGCCGCCGAAAAGTATCGCCGCCGAAAAGTATCGCCGCCGAAAAGTATCGCCGCCGAAAAGTATCGCCGCCGAAAAGTATCGCCGCCGAAAAGTATCGCCGCCGAAAAGTATCGCCGCCGAAAAGTATCGCCGCTGAAAAGTATCGCCGCTGAAAAGTATCGCCGCTGAAAAGTATCGCCGCTGAAAAGTATCGCCGCCGAAAAGTATCGCCGCTGAAAAGTATCGCCGCTGAAAAGTATCGCCGCTGAAAAGTATCGTCGCTGAAAAGTATCGCCGCTGAAAAGTATCGCCGCTGAAAAGTATCGCCGCTGAAAAGTATCGCCGCTGAAAAGTATCGCCGCTGAAAAGTATCGCCGCTGAAAAGTATCGCCGCTGAAAAGTATCGCCGCTGAAAAGTATCGCCGCTGAAAAGTATCGCCGCTGAAAAGTATCGCCGCTGAAAAGTATCGCCGCTGAAAAGTATCGCCGCTGAAAAGTATCGCCGCCGAAAAGTATCGCCGCTGAAAAGTATCGCCGCTGAAAAGTATCGCCGCTGAAAAGTATCGCCGCTGAAAAGTATCGCCGCTGAAAAGAATCGCCGCTGAAAAGTATCGCCGCTGAAAAGTATCGCCGCTGAAAAGTATCGCCGCTGAAAAGTATCGCCGCTGAAAAGTATCGCCGCTGAAAAGTATCGCCGCTGAAAAGTATCGCCGCTGAAAAGTATCGCCGCTGAAAAGTATCGCCGCTGAAAAGTATCGCCGCTGAAAAGTATCGCCGCTGAAAAGTATCGCCGCTGAAAAGTATCGCCGCTGAAAAGTATCGCCGCTGAAAAGTATCGCCGCTGAAAAGTATCGCCGCTGAAAAGTATCGCCGCTGAAAAGTATCGCCGCTGAAAAGTATCGCCGCTGAAAAGTATCGCCGCTGAAAAGTATCGCCGCTGAAAAGTATCGCCGCTGAAAAGTATCGCCGCTGAAAAGTATCGCCGCTGAAAAGTATCGCCGCTGAAAAGTATCGCCGTTGAAAAGTATCGCCGTTGAAAAGTATCGCACACCAAAAGTATCAGAACCAAAAAGGATGACGTTTAACGGTAATATGTGATGTTATACTATGTAATATTGTTAAACTATGTAGAACCAACACAGATAACACTGTACTGATTCCAAAAATAGCATTCGTTTGTGAAGATCAGCTCTAGTTTTCATGCTCCGCAACCGTGTTTTTATTTTAATCAAGAAGTTCGATTAAATTTGATTGTCGAGTTCTGGTAAACGAAATCCAATCACTATTAGAAATGTTCATGTTTTTTTTATTATTTCAGAAAACTTTCGAAGGGAAAATAGCTTCTCAAGCATGTAAAAGGCAATATTTGGTGCATCAGGATGCGTTCTGCTACATATGTGGAACATTCACAGCTCCAAAGCAAAGAAGGAACATCAGTGAATTTGTGAAGCGACCTTTCTTTTCTTACTTCAAGTGAAACTTGGAGGTCAAGATAAGCCTTGGGCACCCCATAAGGTATGTCATTACAGCTACGAAAACTTGCGTCAATGTACCAAAAGAAAAATAGAGTAAAATTCGGTATTCCGATGAAATGCCGTGGGCCACGAGACCATGTCACAGACTGTTACTTCTGCCTTTCTGATGTTGTTGGTTTTACTGGTAAATCTCGTAAGATTATCACATATCGTAGCCTAGATTCAGCAATCAGACCTGTGCCCATTTCAGATAATGCTCCAAAACCTATTTTCACTGAACTTGCTCAACTCAACTCATTTCAACTCAACTCTGACAGCGAATGTAACACTGGGTTGACGGGAGTCAACCAACAGAAACAGTGCCTTAGATTTAAAGGCGTATCAAAAAGCCGCAAACATTTAGCTATTTAAAACTCAATGTTATAGTTCCAGATCTGGATTTGTCTTAAAAGCTGTCAGAATTGCTGGCTGCGCGAATAAAAGTTAAAACTTTCTGGGAATGGACGCAAAGGTTACATTCTATCGCAACAGAGAAGATAATCTCTAACAGTCCTTTGATTTTAATTTTAACTTCAATTGTTGTGATATTCGTAGATTAGTAACCGCGATGGGAGCTACAGGCTATGAACCGAAAGAATAGCGCCTCTTTATATATAGCTCGATCAGTTAGGAAAAGCTACAGTGCTGGGAAAATGGCATCATTCACGAACCCATACTGGAACGTGAAAAATTGTTTTCCCGGCCTCTTCATATCAAGCTAGGCCTTATAAAACGGTTCAAGGCACTCCGTACTGTCAGTAACTATTTCAAATATTTCTGTGGGACGGTTCCAGCAGGTATTTTCGACGGCTGTCAAACTATGAAGCTGATTAAAGATCAAGCTTTCACTCAATCTATGACTGAAGTTGAGAAAAGTGCATGGGGAGCATTCGTTTCTGTCGTAAGGAACTTTTTCGGAAACAAGAAATCAAAGGAATATAAAAGCTGGTTAAATCTTTAATAGAAAGTTTCCAGGTGTTGGGTTGCAACATGAGCACTAAGATGCATTTCTTGAACAGTCATATTGAATCGTTTCCGGCCAACTTAAGGGACGTGATTGATAAGCAGAGTGAACGCTTTCACCAAAACGTCAAAATCATGGAGATCGAAATCAAGGTCACTGGGATGTTTACATTATGGCCGACTATTGCTGGAGCATTCAGCGAGACTGCACAGGGAAGCGACGTTCTAGACGGCCAATTCAACGCAAGTTTCTGCATGAATAAATCTGTCCTTCTTCGTAAAAGCAACTGATTAATCCACAATGTGCTGGCCAAGGTAAGTTAATGTAATTGTAAATTGATCTCATGTTTGTGACCCACTCAGGGGGATACAACTATTGTATCTATGGGAATAAGCGCTCCCAGGGGGAAAATGTGTGAGGGCCCGAGCTGAGAGTTAGGTAGGCCTTCTTTTTATTGAAATAAAATATTTTTTGCTATGTTATGGACCACTTTTTTCGGTTCACTGCTGCCCTGTTTTTCAGCACCTACTTCTTCAACTTTTATCTTGTTTCATGAAATTCTTTCCAATTTACTGTTTCTATGCCCGTTCTACATTGATTCCGCATTCCCTTATATCCATACTAAATGGTGCTTTCCTCCTTCCTTCCTCCCTTCGATACGCTCTTTTTTTGTAGCGGTAGGGAGGCTTAAACTAACCTATAATTTAATATATAATCATGTTTGTGCTGGATTTTGAATTACATTAATTTTCACTGGTTTAGAATTTTATCAGTAGTATCTGGTGGTCTCTCTATATAACCAGAAGTAAATGGGAGGTAACTCATTGCAGGAAAACTTGCCCCAATAGAAAATAACTCACGCCACATTTAAAATCAGTGACCTCAGTTTACCTGAGAACAGGTTTCAAAGTGTATGCAACTGACAAAAAGTAGAATTTAGTTCCCCAGTGTTATACCACCGAACTGATAAACAAAGGGTCAGGCACTTTGTTGAAGAAACTCTTGTTCTTTTACTTAGGAATTGAGTAACGCTTAGCAGGCACTGGAGTTGGTAGGAAGGAATCCTCGAAGGCCTATATAGTTTCTAGGCTGGTGTTGCTTTCAAAAATATTTTTACTACATGATTTATTTTCCCATTCGAAACGTACACTTTAACTTTGTGCCATGTTTTTCTTGTCCCTACTTACATTATTTTACAGTATATATGTGTTAAAGTTTTGGGCCTCTTTAACGAATTTTTTTAAACCTCTGTCACTTTTTCCACGAGTCCATTAGTGCCGGCTGACTTTACCGTGTGCTGGCTCTCGCTGCTGTTTTCTGGCTCTCGCTGCTGTTTTCTGGCTCTCGCTACTGTCTTCTGGCTCTCGCTACTGTCTTCTGGCTCTCGCTACTGTCTTCTGGCTCTCGCTACTGTCTTCTGGCTCTCGCTACTGTCTTCTGGCTCTCGCTACTGTCTTCTGGCTCTCGCTACTGTCTTCTGGCTCTCGCTGCTGTTTTCTGGCTCTCGCTGCTGTTTTCTGGCTCTCGCTACTGTCTTCTGGCTCTCGCTACTGTCTTCTGGCTCTCGCTACTGTCTTCTGGCTCTCGCTACTGTTTTCTGGCTCTCGCTACTGTCTTCTGGCTCTCGCTACTGTCTTCTGGCTCTCGCTACTGTCTTCTGGCTCTCGCTACTGTCTTCTGGCTCTCGCTGCTGTTTTCTGGTTCTCGCTACTGTCTTCTGGTTCTCGCTGCTGTTTTCTGGCTCTCGCTACTGTCTTCTGGCTCTCGCTGTTGTTTTCTGGCTCTCGCTACTGTCTTCTGGCTCTCGCTGTTGTTTTCTGGCTCTCGCTACTGTCTTCTGGTTCTCGCTGCTGTTTTCTGGCTCTCGCTACTGTCTTCTGGCTCTCGCTGCTGTTTTCTGGCTCTCGCTGCTGTTTTCTGGCTCTCGCTACTGTCTTCTGGCTCTCGCTGCTGTTTTCTGGCTCTCGCTACTGTCTTCTGGCTCTCGCTGCTGTTTTCTGGCTCTCGCTGCTGTTTTCTGGCTCTCGCTACTGTCTTCTGGCTCTCGCTGCTGTTTTCTGGCTCTCGCTACTGTCTTCTGGCTCTCGCTGTTGTTTTCTGGCTCTCGCTACTGTCTTCTGGTTCTCGCTGCTGTTTTCTGGCTCTCGCTACTGTCTTCTGGCTCTCGCTACTGTCTTCTGGCTCTCGCTACTGTCTTCTGGCTCTCGCTGCTGTTTTCTGGCTCTCGCTACTGTCTTCTGGCTCTCGCTGTTGTTTTCTGGCTCTCGCTACTGTCTTCTGGCTCTCGCTGTTGTTTTCTGGCTCTCGCTACTGTCTTCTGGCTCTCGCTGCTGTTTTCTGGCTCTCGCTGCTGTTTTCTGGCTCTCGCTGCTGTTTTCTGGCTCTCGCTGCTGTTTTCTGGCTCTCGCTACTGTCTTCTGGCTCTCGCTGCTGTTTTCTGGCTCTCGCTACTGGCTTCTGGCTCTCGCTACTGGCTTCTGGCTCTCGCTACTGTCTTCTGGCTCTCGCTACTGTCTTCTGGCTCTCGCTACTGTTTTCTGGCTCTCGCTACTGTCTTCTGGCTCTCGCTACTGTCTTCTGGCTCTCGCTACTGTCTTCTGGCTCTCGCTACTGTCTTCTGGCTCTCGCTGCCGTTTTCTGGCTCTCGCTGCTGTTTTCTGGCTCTCGCTACTATCTTCTGGCTCTCGCTACTATCTTCTGGCTCTCGCTACTGTCTTCTGGCTCTCGCTACTGTCTTCTGGCTCTCGCTACTGTCTTCTGGCTCTCGCTACTGTCTTCTGGCTCTCGCTGCTGTCTTCTGGCTCTCGCTACTGTCTTCTGGCTCTCGCTACTGTCTTCTGGCTCTCGCTACTGTCTTCTGGCTCTCGCTGCCGTTTTCTGGCTCTCGCTGCTGTCTTCTGGCTCTCGCTACTGTCTTCTGGCTCTCGCTACTGTCTTCTGGCTCTCGCTACTGTCTTCTGGCTCTCGCTACTGTCTTCTGGCTCTCGCTGCTGTCTTCTGGCTCTCGCTGCCGTTTTCTGGCTCTCGCTGCTGTTTTCTGGCTCTCGCTACTATCTTCTGGCTCTCGCTACTGTCTTCTGGCTCTCGCTACTGTCTTCTGGCTCTCGCTACTGTCTTCTGGCTCTCGCTACTGTCTTCTGGCTCTCGCTACTGTCTTCTGGCTCTCGCTGCTGTTTTCTGGCTCTCGCTGCTGTCTTCTGGCTCTCGCTGCTGTTTTCTGGCTCTCGCTGCTGTCTTCTGGCTCTCGCTACTGTCTTCTGGCTCTCGCTGCTGTCTTCTGGCTCTCGCTACTGTCTTCTGGCTCTCGCTGCTGTTTTCTGGCTCTCGCTGCTGTCTTCTGGCTCTCGCTGCTGTTTTCTGGCTCTCGCTGCTGTCTTCTGGCTCTCGCTACTGTCTTCTGGCTCTCGCTACTGTCTTCTGGCTCTCGCTACTGTCTTCTGGCTCTCGCTACTGTCTTCTGGCTCTCGCTACTGTCTTCTGGCTCTCGCTACTGTCTTCTGGCTCTCGCTGCTGTTTTCTGGCTCTCGCTGCTGTTTTCTGGCTCTCGCTGCTGTCTTCTGGCTCTCGCTACTGTCTTCTGGCTCTCGCTACTGTCTTCTGGCTCTCGCTACTGTCTTCTGGCTCTCGCTACTGTCTTCTGGCTCTCGCTACTGTCTTCTGGCTCTCGCTACTGTCTTCTGGCTCTCGCTGCTGTTTTCTGGCTCTCGCTGCTGTTTTCTGGCTCTCGCTGCTGTTTTCTGGCTCTCGCTGCTGTCTTCTGGCTCTCGCTACTGTCTTCTGGCTCTCGCTACTGTCTTCTGGCTCTCGCTGCTGTCTTCTGGCTCTCGCTACTGTCTTCTGGCTCTCGCTGCTGTTTTCTGGCTCTCGCTGCTGTCTTCTGGCTCTCGCTACTGTCTTCTGGCTCTCGCTGCTGTTTTCTGGCTCTCGCTACTGTCTTCTGGCTCTCGCTACTGTCTTCTGGCTCTCGCTACTGTCTTCTGGCTCTCGCTGCTGTCTTCTGGCTCTCGCTACTGTCTTCTGGCTCTCGCTGCTGTTTTCTGGCTCTCGCTACTGTCTTCTGGCTCTCGCTACTGTCTTCTGGCTCTCGCTACTGTCTTCTGGCTCTCGCTGCTGTCTTCTGGCTCTCGCTGCTGTCTTCTGGCTCTCGCTGCTGTTTTCTGGCTCTCGCTGCTGTTTTCTGGCTCTCGCTACTGTCTTCTGGCTCTCGCTGCTGTTTTCTGGCTCTCGCTGCTGTTTTCTGGCTCTCGCTGCTGTTTTCTGGCTCTCGCTACTGTCTTCTGGCTCTCGCTGCTGTTTTCTGGCTCTCGCTGCTGTTTTCTGGCTCTCGCTGCTGTTTTCTGGCTCTCGCTACTGTCTTCTGGCTCTCGCTGCTGTTTTCTGGCTCTCGCTGCTGTTTTCTGGCTCTCGCTGCTGTTTTCTGGCTCTCGCTACTGTCTTCTGGCTCTCGCTGCTGTCTTCTGGCTCTCGCTACTGTCTTCTGGCTCTCGCTGCTGTTTTCTGGCTCTCGCTGCTGTTTTCTGGCTCTCGCTGCTGTTTTCTGGCTCTCGCTACTGTCTTCTGGCTCTCGCTGCTGTTTTCTGGCTCTCGCTGCTGTTTTCTGGCTCTCGCTGCTGTTTTCTGGCTCTCGCTACTGTCTTCTGGCTCTCGCTGCTGTCTTCTGGCTCTCGCTGCTGTTTTCTGGCTCTCGCTGCTGTTTTCTGGCTCTCGCTGCTGTCTTCTGGCTCTCGCTACTGTCTTCTGGCTCTCGCTACTGTCTTCTGGCTCTCGCTACTGTCTTCTGGCTCTCGCTACTGTCTTCTGGCTCTCGCTACTGTCTTCTGGCTCTCGCTGCTGTCTTCTGGCTCTCGCTGCTGTTTTCTGGCTCTCGCTGCTGTTTTCTGGCTCTCGCTACTGTCTTCTGGCTCTCGCTACTGTCTTCTGGCTCTCGCTACTGTCTTCTGGCTCTCGCTACTGTCTTCTGGCTCTCGCTACTGTCTTCTGGCTCTCGCTACTGTCTTCTGGCTCTCGCTACTGTCTTCTGGCTCTCGCTACTGTCTTCTGGCTCTCGCTACTGTCTTCTGGCTCTCGCTGCTGTCTTCTGGCTCTCGCTACTGTCTTCTGGCTCTCGCTACTGTCTTCTGGCTCTCGCTACTGTCTTCTGGCTCTCGCTACTGTCTTCTGGCTCTCGCTACTGTCTTCTGGCTCTCGCTACTGTCTTCTGGCTCTCGCTACTGTCTTCTGGCTCTCGCTGCTGTCTTCTGGCTCTCGCTGCTGTTTTCTGGCTCTCGCTACTGTCTTCTGGCTCTCGCTACTGTCTTCTGGCTCTCGCTACTGTCTTCTGGCTCTCGCTACTGTCTTCTGGCTCTCGCTACTGTCTTCTGGCTCTCGCTACTGTCTTCTGGCTCTCGCTACTGTCTTCTGGCTCTCGCTACTGTCTTCTGGCTCTCGCTACTGTCTTCTGGCTCTCGCTACTGTCTTCTGGCTCTCGCTACTGTCTTCTGGCTCTCGCTGCTGTTTTCTGGCTCTCGCTGCTGTCTTCTGGCTCTCGCTGCTGTCTTCTGGCTCTCGCTGCTGTTTTCTGGCTCTCGCTGCTGTCTTCTGGCTCTCGCTACTGTCTTCTGGCTCTCGCTACTGTCTTCTGGCTCTCGCTACTGTCTTCTGGCTCTCGCTACTGTCTTCTGGCTCTCGCTGCTGTTTTCTGGCTCTCGCTACTGTCTTCTGGCTCTCGCTACTGTCTTCTGGCTCTCGCTACTGTCTTCTGGCTCTCGCTGCTGTTTTCTGGCTCTCGCTACTGTCTTCTGGCTCTCGCTACTGTCTTCTGGCTCTCGCTACTGTCTTCTGGCTCTCGCTACTGTCTTCTGGCTCTCGCTACTGTCTTCTGGCTCTCGCTGCTGTTTTCTGGCTCTCGCTGCTGTTTTCTGGCTCTCGCTGCTGTTTTCTGGCTCTCGCTACTGTCTTCTGGCTCTCGCTGCTGTTTTCTGGCTCTCGCTACTGTCTTCTGGCTCTCGCTACTGTCTTCTGGCTCTCGCTACTGTCTTCTGGCTCTCGCTACTGTCTTCTGGCTCTCGCTACTGTCTTCTGGCTCTCGCTACTGTCTTCTGGCTCTCGCTACTGTCTTCTGGCTCTCGCTGCTGTTTTCTGGCTCTCGCTGCCGTTTTCTGGCTCGCGCTGCCGTTTTCTGGCTCTCGCTGCCGTTTTCTGGCTCTCGCTGCCGTTTTCTGGCTCTCGCTGCTGTTTTCTGGATCTCGCTGCCGTTTTCTGGCTCTCTCTGCCGTTTTCTGGCTCTCGCTGCCGTTTTCTGGCTCTCGCTGCCGTTTTCTGGCTCTCGCTGCCGTTTTCTGGCTCTCGCTGCCGTTTTCTGGCTCTCGCTGCCGTTTTCTGGCTCTCGCTGCCGTTTTCTGGCTCTCGCTGCCGTTTTCTGGCTCTCGCTGCCGTTTTCTGGCTCGCGCTACCGTTTTCTGGCTCTCTCTGCCGTTTTCTGGCTCTCTCTGCGCCGTTTTCTGGCTCTCTCTGCGCCGTTTTCTGCCTCTCTCTGCGCCGTTTTCTGCCTCTCTCTGCGCCGTTTTCTGCCTCTCTCTGCGCCGTTTTCTGGCTCTCTCTCTGCGCCTTTTTCTGGCTCTCTCTCTGCGCCTTTTTCTGGCTCTCTCTCTGCGCCGTTTTCTGGCTCTCTCTGCGCCGTTTTCTGGCTCTCTCTCTGCGCCGTTTTCTGGCTCTCTCTCTGCGCCGTTTTCTGGCTCTCTCTCTGCGCCGTTTTCTGGCTCTCTCTCTGCGCCGTTTTCTGGCTCTCTCTCTGCGCCGTTTTCTGGCTCTCTCTCTGCGCCGTTTTCTGGCTCTCTCTCTGCGCCGTTTTCTGGCTCTCTGCCGTTTGCAGGCGGTTTCAAAATTATTCCTAGCTCGATTCACTCATCCTTGGCCAACCCGAAATTCAACTTGCAGTTTTATAAATTTTCCAAACAATTCAATAAAAATTCACGAGATATTCATGAGAATTTATTGTCAAACAAGTTGTCTTTCCTGATGTACTGCAACCGACAATTATAGTTGTCATGAAGTTTCATTGCTTTTGGAAACATTGAATGAAAAGGGAAAAAATTTCGAAAGGGGATATTATTGCGTTTTTTATTTTTCGCTCTTGTTGCCGTTTTTTGGCCCGCGGCCATTTCCTTGTGGTTTACTGCTGTTTTTTTCTACAGCCGCTGATGGTTTTTTCTCTAATTTCAATTATGGTCAATGAACTTTTTTTCAATTTTGGTGTTTCTGGGGGCAAGTTGGGTTGATCAACCTTGCGCATAAATTTTCCGTTCCTCAAATATCATATAAAACTGTGGCTTCCTTCCTTTGTTCTTGGGTACACATTTACTGTGGTTACAGGGGCTCAAATTAACTTATACCCTAATCTATACCAGTCTTTCGTTTTCAGCATTTACCTCGCGAGTGAAGGTGTCTTATACGAGATCTGCGAGGAGGAGGTTACTTCCATTCCTCTCTTATCTGCTTCTTTGTTTTCTTCATTACCAGAGGAGCTGCATGGTCCGGTAAATATGCCGTCCGGCTACGGGCATTCGAACTCGAGACGTTCTCACCGAAGTGGAACGCTTTACCCCTGCGTCATATGGAGCAGCAGGTGAGGTAAGCGGCAGAAGTTCTATTTAGCAAGACGAGGGTCGTGAGGGTGCGAAAGGTTTTATTTGAGTTATTTCAATACCGGTCCCCTCAGTTGGATTAAACTATTGTATCTATGGGAATTAGCTCTCCCAGGGGGTAATGTGAGACGGCCCTAACTGAGAGTTTGGTAAGCCTTCTTCTTGTAGAAATAAAATGTTTTTGTTAAGTTGAAGACCTTTTTTTCGGTATACTGTCGTCTTGTTTTTCGGCATCTACAACTTTCTTCTTGGACTTTGATCTTGTTTCATAATCTTCTTTCTCAACTTACTGTTTCTCTGCCTCTTCTGCATAGATTCGGTGTTTCCTTAACTCCATACTAGATGGTGCCTTCGTCCTTCCTCTCTTTGGATCGCCTTTGTGGCGGATAGGGAGGTTTAAACTAACTAATAATCTAATGTTTCGATACTGGTGAAGTTATTTATTTTCTTATCTATAAGATTTATTTTATTATTCTAGTAAAGTGCTAGCTTCTGCTATTACGTGAGCAGCGTTTGGAATGGATTTTCATATAACCGGCTTGTTTTGTTGCAAATTTAATTTTAATTTTTAAAATTTAGCTTTGAGCTTCTGGATTGTAATGCAAGAGTTTAAACACTGAAGAGGGGTTATTCTCTCTCTAGGATTCAAACAGTCATATTTATGTGTTATACAATAAATGAGATTCCGCAATTTTCGTGAAAAAACGGGTATCATGTATGCTCTAAGATTTTAGTACAAAGCTTCAGGTCCACATTCCCCAAAATCGTACACCAGATATTTACAATTACTAAATTCGATTTTTTCTGTTTGAATTTCCAATGGATATTATTGTTACAATTTTTAACACATTAGAAAAATTACTGCCTGTAACCTGGTGGTACTTTAATGAAATGAAATTATCCCACGTTTTAACAAGTCTTTACAAAACACCGTCCCTCTCATACCCTAAAATAATTCTTGTCATTGATTTTTAATTTCGTGACAATTTAATAGCGAACATACAGATATAAAATATCAATTAGTCACACACTAACACTTAATTAGGAAAACGCAATTTTTCTCCGTATCTTTTTTCATTTGATAAAAGTTCTATTGAGTTACGAATTCGAAGCTTGACGTAGAATTTACTCAATAAAATTTCATGTCGATTCTCAAACGAAAATACAAATTTTTCACCTATTGATTTTCTGGAACTACTTGTATCGTAAGGAAAGAAAACGGGCTATTTTTCAATTTATGTATTAACAACAAATATTACATATAAAAACTCTAGTAATGCTGTTATGAACAATTAACTTTCACAAGCAAGATGCACATGCTAATTAGAAAAACACACAGATAATATACAGTAGCGTTCCTCGGGGACGCTGCACAATGCTTTGCTACAATTGTGTAACCAACTTTTCTGTTTTGAAATTAACTTTAGACTAGGCACGAGATTAAAATAATCCATCGTGATCAATGTTAAACGTGGTTATGTACCTCCTTGGTCTAATTTGAAAAAAAGCATTTCAATGAAACACTAAAATTCGAATGAAAAACGCGCATATCTCATTTGAAGTGCCTGCATAGTTATTATCTCAATCTATATCACTTTAGGACTCATGAATTGTCCCAGAGTAGCTGCTATACATTTAGTAATTTGATTTTCCCTGTTCAGTTATAATTTTCATTGTATCGGAATAACTTTGTGCGGGACGAATTTTTCTGTAGTCTTCAATATCACGTACAAAAATTGAGCTAATATGCCAAGGTTGAACGGAGGAGACAGTCGAAAAGTTATCGTAACCTGAGATCACATTTCCGACCAATAGCAATAGGTACTGTACAAAGAAATACATTGATACTCTGTGGACTTATAACGAAATTTCAATCACAATTCTGTACGATAACTGATGCACTTTATTGATGTCTATCGTATTATGAATATCTATATGTTTCATGCATTCTGTTCTCTTTACCATATGATTTTAACTGTATTACTGTATTTTTAGACTGCTTGTTCACTAGTTGAAAATACTTTTACTGTGATATTGCTTGTTCACTAGTTGAAAACACTTTAACTGTGATATGTGTAAGATATAGATGATATTCACGTTCAATGGCAAACAAAGTGTTTGCAAATAGAAAATTATATTTCTAACCTGTAAAAATTGCTTAACTCTCTGGACTATTCTTGTGGTTGAGCAGTAACTTTCATTATTCTACAGGGAACTTGAATTCATTCCGCAGCCTGCAATAACAATATTGTACAATGCCCGCCTTAAGACTTCTATCATAACTTCAATTTTTTTTTCGTTGAACTGTTCCATTTATTAACGTGAGTATCTTATAATGAGATTACAAACCAATTGTGAGCATACCATTGATGGTTACCAAAATTACTTTCCAGAAGCACAACCTCGCTATGAAAACCGAAGTTTCAGGTGAGGCAGGACCTAATTCCTCAAGTGAAGCAAAACCTTGCAACATCAAGAATGAAACTCCACTATGCATAAAAGAAATGGCTTTGTTCAAGTCGTGGCGAAGAACGAAAGGCGAAGTTTGAGCTCTATGCGAACAAGCACAAATTGTCGTGTAAGGAAAACTAAGCTGAAGGATATCATACATAAGTGTATTTCGGATAATAATATATAAATAAAAACTACAAAATTTTAAAAGTCCTATCAGACAACATTCAGCGCTATGAAATTTTGATAGACGAGGTAATATTCAAGTGCTATGGTCGATAGAGGCGGGTCCAAATTCGATAGGGGCGGGGCCAAATTCGATAGGGGCGGGGCCAATTTTGATAGGGGCGGGGCCAATTTTGATAAGGGCGGGGCCAATTTTGATAGGGGTGGGGCCAATTTTGATAGGGGCGGGGCCAATTTTGATAGGGGCGGGGCCAATTTTGATAGGGGCGGGGCCAATTTTGATAGGGGCGGGGCCAATTTTGATAGGGGCGGGGCCAATTTTGATAGGGGCGGGGCCAATTTTGATAGGGGCGGGGCCAATTTTGATAGGGGCGGGGCCAATTTTGATAGGGGCGGGGCCAATTTTGATAGGGGCGGGGCCAATTTTGATAGGGGCGGGGCCAATTTTGATAGGGGCGGGGTCAAATTCAATGGGGGCGGGGCCATATTCAATGGGGGCGGGGCCATATTCAATGGGGGCGGGGCCATATTCAATGGGGGTGGGGCCAAATTCAATGGGAGTGGGGCAAAATTCGAGGGGTGGGGCCAAACTCAAAAGGGGGATAGGGCCAAATTAGATGGGGGTGGGGCCAAATTAGATGGGGGCGGGGCCAAATTCAAAAGGGGCGGGGCCAAATTCAAAAGGGGCGGGGCCAACTCATAAGGGGCGTGACCAAATTCAAGACGAGCTAAATTTAAGAGGGGCGGGGCTCAATTCAAGGGGCGGGGCCAAATTTGAGGGGCTGGCCCAAATTCAAGAGGGGTGGGGCCAAATTCAAGAAGGGCGTGATCAAATTCAAAACAAGCTAAAATAATTAGGAGCGGGGCCCAATTCAAGAGGGGCGGAGCCAACTTTAAAAGAGGCGAGGCCAACTTTAAAAGAGGCGGGGCCAACTTTAAAAGAGGCGGGGCCAACTTTGAAGAAGCGGGGCCAACTCTAAAAGAGGCGGGGCCAACTTTAAAAGAGGCGGGCCAACTTTAAAAGAGGCGGAGTCAAATTCGAAAGAGGCGGAGCCAAAAACGAAAGAGGCGTGACCAAATTCAAGAGGGGCGTGACCAAATTCAAGAGGGGCGTGGTCAACTCAAGAGGGGCGTGGTCAACTCAAGAGGGGTGGGATCAAATCCAAGACCAGCTAGAAATTATAGGAGCGGGGCCCAATTCATGAGGGGCGGGGCCAAATGTGTTAGAGGCAGGGCCAAATTTGAGGGGCTGGCCCAAATTAAAGAGAGGCGGGGCTAAATTCAACAGGGACGGGGCAAAATTCAAGTGGGACAGGCCAAATTCAAGAGGAGCTAAATTTAGGAGGGGCAGGGTTAAATTCAAGAGGGGCGGGGTTAAATTCACGAAGGGCGGGGTTAAATTCAACAGGGGCGGGGCCAAATTTGAGAAGGGCGGGGTTAAATGGTGAAAGGCGGATCTAAAAAGAGATTTTATTAAATAGGGGAATGCGGCTAAATTCGATATAGGCGGAGCCGAATCGAATGGCGGGGCTAAATTCAAGCTGGAATAGACTAGTTTCTTGAGCAGCGGGGCCAGCTTTTGAAGGGATGGGACGAAATTAGAGGAGATAAATTCAAGACCACCACGACAATACTCGTACGGAAAGGGTTGAATTGAAAAGTTGTGTAAATATCTAATAGCTTCATATGTACTTCAAATAGATCACTGTAATGTGGCAGATTTACGGCACTAATTTCGTTCGTCGCAAGAAAACTTTCATTGACATGAAAATCTAACTGAAAGCGAATAATATAGCGTTAATTGCGAATCTTGCGTCGTCAGCAGACGGTGAGGAGAGAGTCGTCCCCGGGGTCTTCCCCTCTCTTCAGTTTGCAGATGATCTGTAACATAAAAATGTATTTCATTAAATAAATTAGCGTGTTTTATCAGCGTGCGAGACTCCGTAGCTATCCCAGCATCAATACGTGAACTCAATTTATTGCTGAAGTGCTCATGAACGCTCGTTACTGCATTCCGACCATGTGTGAAATGCGTACCTAAGACCTCGTTATTCACAGAAAGCTTTCTTGTCCGAGCAAAAATAAAACATAATTTCTTTATACTATAATCTACCAGTTAAAAATAATAACAATTCAAGTTGAAATAATATAAAATTTAATGAGAAAAAACTAATGTTGAAGGGAAAACAATTTGGACTGTTGATATCATAACGTCTTGCAACAACGCCACATTTACTAGTGAATATCACTCAGCATAAACTCCTTTGATCGGTTAATGAACTGGATCCACTTAAGAACACGACTAAAATAGGGTCTAACTCTAGGCCAATTGGTTTCCTCAGGAAAGCAAAGCGTGAGTTTAAGTGTATTGATACAGTCACCCATGGCATGAAGAAGAAATTAAAGTCTTTTTTTTAACTATGAAGGCATCTACGGATGCTTTATTTCCAATTCAAGCCTGGTACATGTCACCTTGTACATTGGTTTTTCAAATGCTTTATAGCTAACACCAAAACGCCATGACGCTTTTCCCCGGTCAAGACCGGTACCCATTTCAGACACCTGGGTAGAGTGGGGTATTGTGCTTAGAATTTTTTCCCTATACCCAGCAGAGAAAATCGCCATCCAGCGCCGGGACTCGAACCCTCGTTGCCCGCACGGAGGCAGGTCCTAAAGCCACACGGCTATAACGAGCACGCTGTGGATAATGTTCACATTTAACGAGAGTAAGGTAGGTACTTTATATCCTTAGTATGGGACATATCTGATGTAGGTATAATATGTGTACTTTGAAAAGCAAGTAAATTAAATTATGCATGTAGACTACATGATGTTGCGAGTAATCTGGATGATAAAAAGTCCATTACCCTGTGAGGGGCGATAAATAGTATAAACTGCCTAGTATGGGAAAATTTGCGTAGATTTACAAGTTTAAATTTGCTAACGATTTGGTGCGTATCATGTTAAGCTATCACCCACATTAGCTCATATTAATTATACAAGAAAATTATCGAAACAGAAAAACAGTAACTTAACCTGCAGAAGCAATTAAAAAAGAACTACAAGCATACTCTTGCAGCAAAATCTGCATCGCCAACAAACAACATTCTGAGCAGCATAAGTGAGTCTGCAAAGATGTCAACAACAATCAAATTCAAATTAGCATGACTCAAATGTGGCTTCCTATTTAAAATCAAACGTTCAATTGATATTAGATAAAATTCTTAATTTTAATGAAGGACATATCGTCTACTATGAAAAAAATATCAATTTCAAGCTAATCAATGTTAATACGATGTTAAGGCATCGCCATGATAGGTCGACTGGCGCCCCTGTACTACGGAGGGAAAATAATGCTTCCCTAGGATAAACTGAGCTCGCGTTTCATAGATACTTGCGAATCGGACTTCTGTCACGATCTTAAAAATTTGAAAAAAGCTTGTTAGCTGATCGCATTTTCGCTGGACTTATTTTGCGGAAATTTTGCTACTTAGCTACAGCATTAACTTCTTTACGTAGCAATCTGGAATTCCGAAAAAATATTGGAAGTAATTCGCAGCAACGGAAAAAACTGTTGAAGCTCAACTTGATGAATAAAGGTCAGCAAATCTGACTTCTTCTTCTAACCCTGAACATCAGGAAGATTCCAACGGCATAAATCAGCCTCAGAAAATAGAAAATGGAAATTTTTATCTATCAATTTGGTGCCCGAACAGGGACCAATCCACATTATCTATCATACGGATCAATTTTTTATCTAATAAAGATCTTTAGCTAACATCAACTAATATTAATGGTTCAATTACATATAAATTATCTAAGTATTACTAATGTAGCTTAACGTTTCTTTTATCTCGCAAGAAATCCGCAACACAAGCCAGAAGTGCTGCATGAAAGCAAAATTTGTAAGAACATTGAGTGTGGACGAATGTTCTTTCAGAAAACTAGGAATACATTTCTACTTCAAGTGTGTTAATTCATCAGGTATTGTTTCGAAACTGAAATTATTTGAGCACGATCGTCATCCTTCAATCAACCCTTCAAAATAATGATAATTGCTAATATAAAAATAATTAGTAATACGAGCTGGGAATAGAAAATTACTGAGGAAAGAGTTAGAATTTCAAAGACTACCAACCGTTGACTAGGACACTATTATAAGCGTGTACCCCTTCACACAGCTGCTAGCAGCCCTTTTGTAATCCAACGTCTAATCTTCACTAAAAATAGATACTTTTTGGCTGGCTGAACTGAACAAGTGTATAAGTTAGGCTATTCAGTTAAAGAAACCTCTATAAATTTCTAGGGCTCCATCTAGCGAGCCGCAAATTCCACCGAAACCGGGAATATTTCACGCTAAATAAATAAAGACCAACTGAAACTCGGCAGGTAAGTTTCTTTTCAAGACATTGAGATTATCAGGAAGGTTTTACTTCTCGAAAATATACATTTTTATTTTCTCAAACAGCTCTTGAATTACAACTAAGTGCAAACGCCTCGCATACTGCGTGCGTGCATGACAACAATCCATATTTCAAAAACGGGACCGAGAAACCTCTTTAATTTTGAAATTTTGGCGACCCCGCCGTTTCTCTCTAGGATAATACGCAGTGCATCTTAACAAGCACACTAAACCCTCCCCAGTCACTTACCGCCTTCAGTCTTGATATTTCTCGGGTGTCTGCGTTTTTGCAAACGTTGTTGGTGATCTGCTTGATGCGCGAGGCATACCTGCACAGACGCATGATATCATTTCACCGGTCCAGAGTACCACAAATCAGTTAAAAGATTTCAAATGGAAGGTTCTATCCGTTGTCTACATTTTGATATGCATTGAAATAAAAGCGTGGAAAAGGTCATCGTCTTTTTGGAATTTACAGATTTGGGGGATTTTAATATGATTAATGTCAAATTTCGACCAAAAAAACACTCTTGCTTACTAACTGATTGATTGCTGGTCAGTTTCAGCTTCCCTACCACTTCAAAAATTTTCAAAGAAAGTAAATCACGAAGGCGCCATTTAGTATGGAGTTAAGGGAACGCGTAATCTACGCACGAGATGTGTTCCTGCACAAGATCCCCTGAACAGTAAGTTGAGGAGGAAAAATTGAAACAACTTAAGAGTTGACGAAGAAAGTCAGAGGCGCTGAAAAAGAGGACTGCAGTGCGCTGAAAAAAAGATGATACTACACAAAGGAGAAACAACTTATTTTATTCGTGAAAAATAGCTCGCCAAACTCAGCTCGGGGCTCTACATATACCCCTTGGGAGTGCTAATTCTCATCGATATAAGTTATAGCCCCCTCAGGGATAGCTTAAAGGTCAAGACAGATTAGGTTAAAACATAATAGGTTTGATTATCAACGGTTAGGATAAGTTAGGATATTCAAGTTGAAGAGGTACTCGTGAATTTTTCATGGGTCAAGCAGGACAATATTATCACAACCTAAAATATTTTTTTGTCAAATAAAAACAGACTAACGAAAACTGGACAGACAAGTTCCTTTTCAATACAGAGATTATTAGGGAGGTTTCACTTTCTGCTGTTAGTATGCTTCACGTGTGACGAGAACGGATTGAAAACCAAGCGACACAGCAAGTATTCAGTAACCGGAGAATTTATGCGGTTGTAGCAGTAAAACTGAGAGCATAAGAGCTTTTGAGTTGACTTACGCTGCGAGCACAACTAATGCGACGGCGTATAAACGTTCGTATATATGGCCCTAAGTACAGCAGGTTCCGCCAGTCTGGATCCTCTCATGTGCAGCATTAAATATCACTAACTCGGTGGAGTTGTCAAGAGGCTAACCGGCATGTGCACTAGCAGCTTTCATTAGAGAATAATATGTCCCACTGGATCAGCGAAGACCAATTTTTAAATCTCTACGTAAAGTCAGAATGATCTCGCTGCGTCGAACAATGAATTCACGTGGACCAAATGCAGAATTCTTTTCGTAGGTATTTTTTGTTTCCCTCCGTTAAGCAATGCTCAAGCTTTCAATTAATAAACTGTAAGTTAAATTCAAAATCTTGGACAATGTACAACAAAACCCAACGAAAAATTTTAATCATTTAACGACACAAAAACCGCTAATAAGAATTTAAAAATGGGAATTTTTAATCGTAAAATACACATAATGAAGTCAATGAACTGGAAAAAATAACTCTAGGCAGACGATAATCTTTGAAAGCTCCCTCATCCGAAAATTGCTCCAGTTATTTTATGCATAATTTAAAACATCATACGAACAAGAAAGAGACCCACATGAGCGATATTAGAGACTCCTCTACGTTGTACTGCGCTGGAGAGACGTTCACGAAGACCAGAGTCTTAGCATTGCCTCCCAGGCTGTCCTGTAGGAGCATCGTCAGCTTGCTGTTCCTGTGAAAATTAGCGCAAGATTTTAGTATGCTGCAGTAAATTATTGAATCTGGTGAACAGGCTTGCAAGGTAAAATTCGCGTCTATGAAGCCCAGTATCTTCTCTACTCGCGAGTCGTTAGGGAGATTGCGACGATTTGTGCTTACTTTTTCCTTCAAATAAAGGTTATTCAATGTGAATGCACTTCAAAACTGACACGTAATGCATGCATTGAACTACGCGACATTCAAGTACTTCTAGTTTTACTATTTTTTAAGCGGCGCTCATAGCGACACCCTGAGCAGGAAGAAAGAGTTCAGCAGTCTTACTCTACCTTTAGGATTTTCATTTATTCGTACGATGATTATCATTATAATGCAAGTTTACGATTTCCTAGCCCCAACGAAGGTGATCTCAACAGAGTTGAGAAAACTGACCATTTAGCACAAACTCTGAAAAAGTGTATTCTCACACAGGTTGTCCAGCGTACAGGTGAAGCAAGTTGGAAATAAAAAGTGAGAAAAGACAAATAAGGCATTCCAATAGAAATAGCCGAGTGAGCACGAATGACAGAAGTCCTGGAGGTCGACCTATAGTTGAGGTTACCTAAAAGTCTCCCCCTAGAAGAGCCAGTTCCCATACAGCATAGAATAGATATAATAAACTAATCAAAACCTATTGGTTATCCGATGCCCTCTGAGGGGATATCGTAGTAAATTTAAATGGCAGGTCTCATAGAACAATGCTGTGATCATGATATATCAGTAACGCAAAAGCAGTATCCTATGTCTGAGTCACGAAAGCAATATGAATTCAAAGCCGGAGAAAATGTCTCTTAATGTCTCATAAAAGGCAACTTAGTAAAGGACATGTAAGGTATATGAAACCTTTTTATAGAATGATGAGGAGAATATGCTTGTAAAGTAAGATAGAAGTTTCATTGAGTCAACATGAAATAAAAGTATGTCAAATGTACGTCACAAAAACCGAACGAAAATGAGAACAATACGATGACTAAGATAAAACCAAAACTGGTAGCCGAAGCAACATGATATCTACAAGGTATGTATCGTGTAAAGTAAGCTCGAACTAAAAATACAATACCTGTAAGGCACGAAAGAAGCCTCGGAGGACAAGGCAGCGATCACGTCCCCTAGAGCAGAGAGACTCTTGTTGATGGAGTTGGCCTCCTTGAGCGTCTCGGCTGCAGCGCCGCTCTTGTGTATGCGCTCACTGCCCGCCAGGTCTACCAGCGTCAGCTGAAACGAGCATTAGATCAGACGTTAGTTTAACACGTTAAGTGAGGCAGGTTAAGCTGAAGTTTAATATTAAAATCAAATTAGAGTCAATTGTAGAGATCAATTTTTAAAATAACGAACATTGAATAGATTGCGCCTTCATTTAGTTTTCATTGAGCATTTATCGAAATTTAATTAATGACTGCTGGTCGGTCAGCAGCATTATGAAAATCTCCTCAGTCACCACCGGTGGGTGACGTCGAAATTGAGTGTTAATCGTCCCTAACCGCCACTAAGGCGTTCCAACCAGAAGAAGAAACTAATTAGTATGGAGTTAAGGGAACGCAGAATCTATGTACAAGGTGCATAGAAATAGTTGAGAAACAGAGCAGCAGTGACCCGAAAAAAAATGGTTCCTAATTTAACAAAAAACATTTTAGCTGAAATGAGCAACATGATCACTACTAGTACCTATTACCTACTAGTGTTCTTCGTCGTCAAAATTGACGGCCTCATTCTCATATAATAGATACCATGCTGTTATGCATTCATTCATGAAAGCCGTGTTTTAACACTTCACTGCGACTTCAGCCACCGGCGCTCACTGAGGAAACGTTACAAGTGCTAAGGCGAACTGGAATCACGGATGCAGCGTTAACTTTAAAATTCACAAATCGTTAACGACTTATAACCTATGAGATGAGTGGCTGTGAAATCGGTGTTTTAGAGCTGCGTTGCAGCGGCGATTATGTAGCGTCTACCCGGTACAAAAGTAACCATTTGATCGCTCAATTTTCCAACATCATTTGTTTGTCATTACAATGGTTTTTCATTGTCAGCTAACGGAGGAGGGATTGAAATGCAAGCTAAGAAGCCTCCATCGTTTTCTATGTCACTAGAGGAACCGCTTGCTCTGGTAAATTTACCACGCTGTCGCGGGACTTGAACTCGTGACATTCTCTTTCAAAGTTTTATGCTCTGCTTTTTCACCAGGTCAGAACTTTCAACAAGGACTTATATGAGAGTTGTAAAAACGAAGAACTCATATTTCATGATATAATTTACGGTTAGCTGTATTTTAATAGGAAACACGGCAAAATTCATTGCCCTACTTCACTCATATCATCGTGCAATTATTACATCAAACTTTCACAAGCTGTTATCAGGACTGTGCTTGAGAGCAATTCAGCACCGTTGGTACGTAATGTTAGCGAACAAATTTCCCCCACGTTGTATATTAGGATGAAAAATAGATATAAAATATACGAATTATATTACAATTATTACACCTTTAATTCTCATCGCACTGCTCAGCAATTTTTATCTATCTTTTCGTCCATTGTGCATCCAGCTTTTGCTCTCTACTTAATCTTCAACGTACATTATAGTAGAGAGAGCAGCGGGTAAACCACAATCATCGGCCAATCTATCCCTTATTATACTTTGGAATGAGCAATCACCACCAGTGCATATTTTATTGAGCATTCACCACACCCACCTTCCCATGTTATACTCCACACGCCACAACCACTACACCCACCTTCCCATGTCATACTCCACATGTCACAACCACCACACCCACCTTCCCATGTTATACTCCACCAGTCAGAACCACCTTCCCATGTCATACTCCACACGCCCCAACCACCACACCCACCTTGCCCCGCAAAACCGAGCCGTTCTGTTTGGAAGTGACGGTCACAGAGATAACGATGAGGAGGTGCGACCGTGACGACTCAGCGTTCATGTTGGTGGCGGCCGTGTGGCGGTTGCTCAGGCCCTCCTGTGGGTAGTGAATTAGATTATTAGATTATTATTTAGTTTAAGCCTTTCTATCCGCCACAAAGGCGATCCAAAGAGAGGAAGGAGGAAGGCACCATTTCGTATGGAGTTAAGGGAACGCGGAATCTATGCGGAAAGGGCAAAGAGACAGGAAGTTGGGAAAGAAGTTCATGAAACAAGACCAAAGTCGAAGAAGAAAGTAGTAGGTGCTGAAAAAACGGGACAGCTGTGAACCGAACAAAAGGTGGTCCTTAACATAACAAAAACATTATATTTCAACAAAAAGATGGCCTACCTAACTCCCAGCTCAGGCCCTCACATTTTCCCCCTCGGAGCGCTAATGTGGATAGTGGATATAATGAGCACGGTTCTAAATACGATTAACTCGTTCAAGTTTTAATTGTAGAGTTGGGGCAGCCAAACGTACCTAGGAATTCGAAATCGGAGAGTAAGCCTATTGAGTTGCAAACTCTGAACAAGGTCTGTTGTACATCGGTCGAGTTTGAATTGTGGTATAGGGGCATCCATATGTAGCTAAGAATTCAAGACCGAAGAAAAGCCAGTTACAGAAGTTGAGTTGCAAACTCTGGACAAGGTCTGTTGTCTAATGTGTTTCTCACTTATACGAAGAGTTGGCAGAAAGAGAAATAGAGTACTAAAGCGTTGTCGTAAATGACACACACTCAACTAGAGGAGATGTTCTATTGAGAACTAACATCACATATCGCCTTCCCTCACAACGACGGTGTTAAAATAAAGTCTCTTTCAAGGATTTTGGCCAGAAAAAAACACTTAGAGTAGCCAAGTCGACCGCAGAACATAAGCTGCCATCTGTAACGCTACTTCAACGTAAATGGTATAAAAATCCAGGTCCTGAGCTGATCCTTCTCCATCAAAGCTTATCCCATAATAGGATAGTAGAAACAGATAAATTAGTATGTTGATAACTATTCTGGGTACAGTATGTACTGTTCAATAATTAGTTTCCTTACTCACAACTGATATTAAAATCAGTAGCTCATTTCAAGATCTTTGATTATTAATTTCTGTCAGAAAGTGAAATGAAGAAAAAGCGGCACGTGTTGTGAATAATAATTTAAGGCGAGACTGCTTGAAACATAAATGTGTACAATAATTAAAATTGGTGGTAAGTTCTCAATGGATCATGAGACCAGGGAGGTAACTCTTAGGTTACTAGTGTGCACGGCATGTCAAAAATGCAGGGATTCGATACTTCCCATATATAAATCCTCAAGATATGGATGACAAACAAATATATCCATCCTAATATCACCCGCTATTAAAATATTCTTGTACTTGGGCACTGGTGAAACTCGTATCACAGATACGGTCATTTGGCATCCTTCAAATCAAAGAAGCTGTTTCTCAAGAAGCGGACATCAAACAAAAAAATAAGCACACCAAGGTATTATGAGGTAAGATTATTGTTGTTATTACCTCAAAGACGGCATGTAGGTGCTGGGCCGTGTTCACGTGCCGTATGTTCGCCCCCTGCACGTGAACGCTGCCTCGCTTATCTCTTTTGATGTCCAGTTTCTCAGGCTGAAATGAAAAACAGTAATGATGAAAAAAATTCAAAATTCAAAATACATGAAAAAACGGAAAAAAAGATTGACGTAGCAGAATTTTAAACCACGAGAGTTAAAGTAAATTAATTTGCAGCTAGTAATAAAGTTTTTACGGAGGCGTTGCAAAATATTTTCGTCGAGATGCTTTGTACCCACGGTATAGGAAACAAGGTACTGTAGGTCCAAACCAGTCTTTTTTTCGTTGACAATGTAGTTTTGCTGACGTTACGGCAACGAACCAATAGCAGCACTTATGTTTCATCTGGTAGCACTGCTACCCTCAAATCTGGCTCCACTATTGGCCTAGCGACATGGCGTTTTGGTGACGTGATAAAGTTTGCTTGAAATAAAGCCTTTCTATTGGCTAGCAGAACAAGAGGAGGTGTATTTTCTCCCACAGAAATGACGCTACCTTGTTTCCCCTACCGTGGTTAGACCGCAATTAAGTCGCCGTATCCACGAGCAGGGATGCGAACTTCCAAGTTAGGGGCGAAAAGTAAATTCAATTTACTTTACAAAAATGAACTAAATTTTCATCTAACCGAGTGCTTCTTCCTCCTCGTGTGACAATTCAATACTCTTTTCTGACGCTCGGAAGCATATTATGACATCATTATTTAGGTAGTTTATTATTTATTAGGTAGTCCCGGCGCTGGATGGCGATTTTCTCTGTTGGGTATAGGGAAAAGAATTCAAAGCACAATACCCCACTCTACCCAGGTGTCTGAAATGGGTACCGGTCTTGACTGGGGGAAAGCATCATGGCGTCCGGGCGTTAGTTATAAGGCATTTGAAAATCCAATGTACAAGGTGATATGTATCAGGCTTGAAATTGGAAATAAAGCATCCGTAGATGCCTTCATTATTTACTTAGTCAACTTCACGAATTGCTCCGTTCGTGTTGTAAAATGTTCGAGTTGGAATTTTCCAACAATCTTTATTTAGTTTCCGACTCCCTTAAATTCTCTAGTGCCCGCATTATTAACGTAGGTAATCTAAATACTTGTTTTGGTAAAACACTTTATCCGAAATAGTATATATCAAGCCAGTATGTTGATATCTACTAACAGGGGAAAGATAATTCTGAATTTCTACCACGTCGATTTTTAAGTCTTAGAAGTAAAATTATTGACAAAGAGGCATTGTGCACGTATTCCTTGATATTGCAAAATTCTTAGATCATATTTCAACGTAAGTGGATAGTAACAAAAACGTTTTCCATCGATGCTTCACTGGCATAGATAATCTATTACTTGTATTTATATGCATTAGCATAATCAAAATAACGTAAGGAAGGGATACATTTTCGTGTTTTTTCACAATCGTTGTTCGACAATTCACATAAGTTTTGTAAAAACCACGTATATGAACTAAGGATCTTTATGTTAAGACATTTCAAAAAACAGTAACATTTTTATATCATCTTCATTGGAAACGAATTGCGTTTATATATTTTCCGACATACTTCTCGTTCTTTGAGGAATAGTATACCGCACCTCGACGTTACTTTACCATTAGGGTTTCGCAACGACTAGGCAAGTAAATGATTCTCCAACTTAGGAGTTTAAATTTGAATATAGTCAACGAGCTCTTGAACCTGAGCGTAGATATCCAAGTGTTTCAGTAGCAGGTCCTTCAAGTGAAAAATGAGAAACTAGTTTCACAGAATTTTACAAACAATGAACCAGAAAATACTAATTGATAAGTTGCCATAAAATTTCCAATACCAATTGATAAGTTGCCATAGAATTTTCAATACTAATTGAAAAGTTGCCATAAAATTTTCAATACAAATTAAAAAGTTGCCATCGAATTTTCAATACAAATTAAAAAGTTGCCATCGAATTTTCAATACTAATTGAAAAGTAGCCATAGAATTTTCAATACTAATTTCAAATTTCATAGAACACTAAAGAATAAACAAATGTTGAAGAAAGTAACCAAAGCGATTATCCGAGGGAGCTATGATTAGGATCAGAAGCAGAAACAACATTAAGATCAGAAGCAAGATCAGTATTAGTATGTAGATATGGATCAGTATTATTATTAGGATTAAGAGCAAAATCAGTATTAACATCACGATCAGGACTAAAATCGGTATTAGCATCAGTGCCAGGATTAAGATTAGTCTCAGTGTTGGGATCAGGACCAGCATCAGGATCGTGGCCAGTATTAGTGTCAGTATGAGAATCAGTATTTGCATCAACTATCGGAATCAGCATTAGTGTGGCGATCAGGTGAATATCAGGAACAAAGTAAGCGTATAATGTCAGTGTCAGGACAAACGTTTGTGTGAAGACTAGGACGGGTATCAGTATCAGCATCAGGAACAGAATAAGCGTTAGTGTCAGGGTCAGAACCAGCATTAGCGTGAAGATCATGGACAAAATTAGCATTAGCATCAGAGTCAGAGTCAGCGTTAGTAAGAAGATCAGGTGATCAGGATGAGAACCAGCATTAGCGTGAAAATCAGGTGATCAGGATGAGAACCAGCATTAGTGCGGAGATCAGGCGAGTACGGGGAGCAGCAGAACTGACCTCGATGTTCGAGGCGCCCCTGAGGAGATCGATGAGCCTGTCGTTGTAGAGCTCGAGCATGTAGCAGTGTACCTGCACCTCCTGCCGCGACCGGCCCTCCTCCGCCAGCTCGAAGAGGCGATTGAACGCGCGGGGTGCAATGCCGGCTGCCCCCTGTCGGAAAGATTACTTCAATTACCATTATCTTAATGGTTATGTAAATTTTATTTATAGGTATTGATCTTGATTACTTTCATGATCATCATAACGATCTTATTCATAGGTCTTGATCTCGGTTACTTTCATTTTATCTTTAATTATCATCGTAATGATTATATTGATCCTATTCATAGATTTTGATCTCGATTACTTTCATTTTATCTTTAATTATCATCGTAATGATTATATTGATCCTATTCATAGATCTTGGTCTCGATTACTTTCATTATTATCATTACGATTATATTGATCTCATTCATAGATGTTGATCTCGATTACTTTCATCACTTATATTATTATTATTAATGGTTATATTGATCACATTCAGCAATCATGATCAAGGTCGTTTTCATCCAACTCATCGGGATTATCAGTCAGAATCACTCTCATAATCATTGATCATGATGATAATAATTATCGTTATCACCAATATAGTGCAAAGCCACTCCTTGAGTAGTGTAAAGCTAAAGAATTTTTTTCTTTTTGCCAATTTGATTTAGAGCCAAGTTCCTAGCGCAAAAAGTGGGTGCGTAACTGGGCACAAGTCAAAGCTGCCCAAACCTAAGCCTGCGAATGTAACTATGTATTAACAGAACATCCTAACCAGCTAACCTCATGAGATAAACATTGACACTTTGACCGCAACGCCGGCCACCGGCGGCCACGGAGGGGATTTTCATAACGCTACTGACGGACTAGAAGTGACAAACTCAATTTTCATAAATACCAAATTAAAACTAAATGAGGGCATGATCCAGTTAATGATCACTATTTTCAAAATTGCTCGTTACAATTGACATGAAATTTGAGTTAAATGTTGAACTTCAGTTTAACCAATTACGGTCGATATGTTAAGGGGATTCAATATTTGGTGTACTACCAGGACACTCGCCTGTTCCCGGATCATGGTGTTTGTACTACTAGAACACTCGCCTGTTCCCGGATTATGGTGTTTGTACTATACTAGAACACCCGTCTGTTCCCCGATCATGGTGTTGTACTTATTATTATTATTATTATTATTATTATTATTATTATTATTATTATATAAGAAAGTTTTAGCCTCCCTTAACCACGACAAAGATGTTCCAAGAGAGGAAAGAGGAAGGCACCATTTAGTATGGAGTTGAAGGAACGCGGAATCTATGCACAAGGTGCCCAGAAACAGTA
Organism: Morinoia aosen; assembly: GCA_030386875.1. NCBI lineage: Eukaryota > Metazoa > Arthropoda > Malacostraca > Amphipoda > Talitridae > Morinoia > Morinoia aosen. Next base: position 37,000,664 of record CM059561.1, on the reverse strand, counting down.
AGCTAGGAAAGAAGTTCGTGAAACCAGAAAAAGTTGAAGAAGAAAGTAGTAGGTGCTGAAAAATAGGACAGTAGTGAACCGAAAAAAGATGGTCCGTAACCAAACAAAAACCTATTTTATTACAACAAAAAGGAAGCCTACCTAACCTTCAGCTCAGGCCCTCACATAGTCCCCCTGGGAGCGCCAATTCCCATAGATACAATAGTTGTATCCCCCTGCCTGAGGGGTGGTGTTTGTACTACTAGAACACTCGTCTGTTCCCCGATCATGGTGTTTGTACTACTAGAACACTTGCCTGTTCCCCGATCATGGTGTTTGTACGACTAGGACACTCGCCTGTTCCCCGATCATGGTGTTTGTACTACTAGAACACTCGTCTGTTCCCCGATCATGGTGTTTGTACTACTAGAACACTCGTCTGTTCCCCGATCATGGTGTTTGTTCTACTAGGACACTCGTCTGTTCCCCGATCATGGTGTTTGTTCTATACTAGAACACCCGTCTGTTCCCTGATCATGGTGTTTGTACTACTAGAACACTCGCCTATTCCCCGACCATGGTGTTTGTACGACTAGGACACTCGCCTGTTCCCCCATCATGGTGTTTGTACTACTAGAACACTCGCCTGTTCCCCCATCATGGTGTTTGTACTACTAGAACACTCGTCTGTTCCCCCATCATGGTGTTTGTACTACTAGAACACTTGCCTGTTCCCCGATCATGGTGTTTGTACTACTAGAACACTTGCCTGTTCCCCGATCATGGTGTTTGTACGACTAGGACACTCGCCTGTTCCCCGATCATGGTGTTTGTACTACTAGAACACTCGTCTGTTCCCCGATCATGGTGTTTGTACTACTAGAACACTCGTCTGTTCCCCGATCATGGTGTTTGTTCTACTAGGACACTCGCCTGTTCCCCGATCATGGTGTTTGTTCTATACTAGAACACCCGTCTGTTCCCCGATCATGGTGTTTGTACTACTAGAACACTCGCCTATTCCCCGATCATGGTGTTTGTACGACTAGGACACTCGCCTGTTCCCCGATCATGGTGTTTGTACTACTAGAACACTCGTCTGCTCCCCCATCATGGTGTTTGTACTACTAGAACACTCGTCTGTTCCCCCATCATGGTGTTTGTACTACTAGAACACTTGCCTGTTCCCCGATCATGGTGTTTGTACGACTAGGACACTCGCCTGTTCCCCGATCATGGTGTTTGTACTACTAGAACACTCGTCTGTTCCCCGATCATGGTGTTTGTACTACTAGAACACTCGTCTGTTCCCCGATCATGGTGTTTGTTCTACTAGGACACTCGTCTGTTCCCCGATCATGGTGTTTGTTCTACTAGGACACTCGCCTGTTCCCCGATCATGGTGTTTGTTCTATACTAGAACACCCGTCTGTTCCCCGATCATGGTGTTTGTACTACTAGAACACTCGCCTATTCCCCGATCATGGTGTTTGTACGACTAGGACACTCGCCTGTTCCCCGATCATGGTGTTTGTACTACTAGAACACTCGTCTGTTCCCCCATCATGGTGTTTGTACTACTATAACACTCGTCTGTTCCCCGATCATGGTGTTTGTTCTACTAGGACACTCGCCTGTTCCCCGATCATGGTGTTTGTACTATACTAGAACACCCGTCTGTTCCCCGATCATGGTGTTTGCACTACTAGAACACTCGTCTGTTCCCCGATCATGGTGTTTGTACTACTAGAACACTCGTCTGTTCCCCGATCACGGTGTTTGTACTACTTGAACACTCGTCTGTTCCCCGATCACGGTGTTTGTACTATACTAGAACACCCGCCTGTTCCCCGATCATTGTGTTTGTACGACTAGGACACTCGCCTGTTCCCCGATCATGATGTTTGTACTACTTGAACACTCGTCTGTTCCCCGATCATGGTGTTTGTACTACTAGAACACTCGCCTGTTCCCCGATCATGGTGTTTGTACTACTAGAACACTCGCCTGTTCCCCGATCATGGTGTTTGTATCACTAGAACACTCGCCTGTTCCCCGATCATGGTGTTTGTACTACTAGAACACTCGCCTGTTCCCCGATCATGGTGTTTGTACGACTAGGACACTCGCCTGTTCCCCGATCATTGTGTTTGTTCTGCTAGCACACTCGCCTGTTCCCCGATCATGGTGTTTGTACTGTTAGCACACTCGCCTGTTCCCCGATCATGGTGTTTGTACTGCTAGCACACTCGCCTGTTCCCCGATCATGGTGTAGGTCTTGCCGGAGCCCGTCTGTCCGTAGGCCATGATGGTCGCGTTGTAGCCGTCCAGCGCGGACTGGATCAGCGCCTGCACACAACACGGAATGAATCGATTCAGTTCGTTGTTTCCTTCTTCTTCATTGTTTTCTTCGTTTCTACAGGCAGGGTAAGAATTGTTTAAATTTTTTTCGTGTGTCTTCATATGAGAGCGAGCGTAATGCAAGACAAGCTGACTTAGTTCGGTGCACTTCATATGAGTCAATTAAAAATACTCTTCGATAAGATGAAATGCAGACACTACCTGATGACGAAAGAATGTAGTTGATTTAACTTAGGAGCATGAAGTTTATAATAATCGTTACATTTCGTCGTATAAGTGCCTCAGCCCAAAATAAAATGAGGCACATATGGAAGATGGAATGGGAGATTTAGATATAGTTTGTTTCTCTGTGCAGTTTAAGAAGAAAAATCGAGGTCCCACTTTAGTTTTTGCTGTATCCCAGATCAATGCTTTTATACAGTGTTACAGTGCAGCTTCGAACACCATTAGAAACAAATGAGACTCAAGAGCACAATGCTGTTATAAAGAGCAATTAAAACATGTTTCTCAGAGCAGCAAAATTTTTAGGGTGATGGATAAACGCAACACTTCGCGCAGGAAATTTGCTACACCAAAGGATGCTAGAACAGCAATACAATGATCATATTGAAGTACTTCACGACAGAATTTTCATCAAGATCATAAGATTAAGATCTTATTAATCATAATCTCAAGTCGAAATTAAGTTTGCATATCATTCAAAAAAGACGCAATTCTTTTGTGTTACAAATTGAAGTGCTTCGATACAGAAATTTCACCAAGATAGATATATTCATGATCAAAATCTTAATGTTAAATTAAATCTACAAACTTTTCCAGCAAGAAGCAATTTATACTTCTGTGTTCCATACAAACATTACGAGGGACTCTACAAAACACTTTATTATCCCAATAATTTATAGAAATTGTAGAGACGATAGCGGCATTACATCCCATGCTCGTATAAAAAGACTCGAACGCAATCTACGAGCAAAGTGGTTTACTATATTTAATACTGAGAAAGAAGTTCGTATTCAGTATTTAAAGAGAATATGACAGTGACCCACGGAGGAATCCAATTATTAGCTTCATGGAAATGCCTTGTGTCTGAATTCTTTCAAAACAAACCGACAGAACACCGACACAACACCACATCGCGTGATGAATGGAATTCTTGTGTGAGGTACGGAGAAAATTGAGATCCGTTTTCGAGACGCTACAAAGGGGACCGGTCCAGCTGTTCTCACGCGCTTCACCATAAAAATAATTGTATGCGGGAATTGGAGCGAGCAGTGTAGTGTGGCGGGGCTGCAGGTCGCGCAACGTTGGTTTGCACGAGCCATTTTCGTTACGGTTTCTTTAATATTCATCAAATGTTACAAGGAGCAGTCGCTTGTTCCAAAATCCAAAATCGCGTAGTAGGTCTAGCTTAAATCACATTCTAAATCACGCTGTAGGTTTAGCCCAAATCACATTCTACAGTAAATCACGCTCTAGGTTTAGCCTAAATCGCTAGTTAAATCACGTTGTAGGTCTAGCTTAAATCACGTTCTAAATCACGCTGTAGAGGTCTAGCCTAAATCATATTCTAAATCACGCTGTATAGGTCTAGCCGGAATGTGATCCGAGAAAAATGGAACGTCCGGTAGATGCAAAGTGATTGCTGTTGATGTGAATTGCATTCGGTCACTTCTCGTGTGGATTAAACAGAGTTATCTCATAAGTGGACCGATAAGATATAGTTAGTTAAAGCCTCCCTAACCACAACAACGGTGTTCCAAGGAGGGGGAGGACGAAGGTACTATTTAGTATGGATTTACGGGAACATAAAATCTGTGCATAAGTATGTTTTAAAACTCAATATACTTTCTGATTACTATATGGGTATATTGTTAAACATCTGCCCAATTTTGCTACATGAAAAACAAGCATAAGATGGAACTTATAAAATTAAGCAGAAGGTACTTTATAATTTACAAAAAAGTCGCATGAGCAATAATTAACTTAAAATAAAACTTTCAAAAAATGTTCTATTGAAATCGTTAAAATAATTATGCCTTCAACTTTCCAACAATTTTTTTTTGAATAATTTCGTGAACAAGTCTTCGACTTATGCGGGTGATAACGATGTCAAAAATTAGTATATCATCAATCTGGTAATCACAATCATTCAACTTGAAACAAAAGCAAATTGTAGCTCCCTTGTCTTAAAATAAAAAAACTCAATGAAGTTCTTACTTAATCGTAATTAAGGCATGGAACTCAATGCCTTCTAGCCTATATATATATGAGAAGAACTATAACGCAACAATTGAAATTTTCTTCATTACCCCTTATTTTCCATTATACAATACCATATATTTTCCCACCTAGGTATTGGCGAGTTTATCAGTTAAGAACTATCTCCTCTCTTTAGGTGGTTCAAAATGATAAACAAATTCTACTGAAATGGAACTCATCTTAAATCAAATGTTAAAAATGCAGTTATTTCATGCATTTTTACATAGTATGATAAATTAAGGTTATGCACCACTGTTCTACGCTCAACATCTATTCGATTTGGTCAGTGTACGTTCTAGTTGAATATTTTGAGATGAATGAAATTGTAATCGTGGAATGTTTAGAAATTCCTGAACGGAATGAGGTTTAGAAGTCAGAAGTTACTGAGCTTAGTCGTGCAGACAAGCGGTAAGGTTTCAACCTGTGCATTGTGATAGGCAAGACCTCGCAAAATTGGAACATACTCTGAGATTTTCGGTGACTGGTAACCTCGAACGAGAACAACTTCTTCTTAAATTGGAACGACTTTACAACCTAAATGCTACCATAAATTTTTTGAAGATTCGTTACACTGATATACCATGAACCACTATTATCTTTATAATGGTCTATCAATTGCTTTATATTTTTTACCTTGCAGACTATGCTTAAAACTTGGTAAATATAACATCGTCAATGCAGCCATACGCATGTCATCTAATTCAGAACAGAAACTAGGTAATTCGAAATTTGTTGGCGCACGCAAAACTCTGGGAAAAATAAACGAAGTCATAGATATGCAAGTGTTCTTAAAGGGTGAGAATAGGATCGGAAAACTCATTCTATCACCAGAAATCAGTAGGACGTGCTATTAAAAGGTAAGCTATCATTTTTTTGAACCACAGAAAAAGTTATTTTACAGCGAATAATATGAAGTGTGATAATCCTGAAACAATACATTCACAGTTAAGAAAGCTAGAGTTAAAATGAAAAATCTTTCATCTTGACTGAGCACTAGTTTTTTTCCATGAACTTTAACAACACACTGCAACTGGATTGATTGATAAGAGAGTTTTAGCCTCCTTTTACCAAAAAAAAGATGTTCATAGAGAGGAAGGATGAAGGCACCATTTAGTGTGGAGTTCAGGGAACGCGGAATCTACGCACAAGGTGCACAGAAACAGTAAGCTGAGAAAGAAGTTCATGAAACAAGATAACAATTGAAGAAGAAAGTAGTAAGTGCTGAAAAAAGGACAGCAGCGAACCGAAAAAAGATAGTCGTAACAAAATAAAAAACTTGTCTATTTCAACATAAAGAAGCCCTACCTAACTCTCATCTCGACACTGCAACTGGAACATCGCGCGTGTTCCAGTAGCAGGAGTTCTAGTGTAATTGTAAAAAAAGGATTTTAAAAAATTGTCTGCATTATTCAATACATTAAAATATTGCTTGCCTAGGGCTGCTTATTTATCAGAAACTTACAATGCTTATAATTCAACTCAGCAAAGAAGGAAAAACAGCGGCAAAAAACACGATCAGAGAATAAAGAAAATTTTGCATGAAAGTAAAGGTGTACTAAAAACTTCATAAAGGCCTAAATTGTAGTGTTTAACTATGAAATGATATCACAAGTTCATTTAAGCCTCATTACCTCCACAAAACGTGTTCCCAGGGCAGAAAATAAGAAAGCATAATTTAGTACGGAAGTAGGAAAAGAGGAATCTATGCACAAGAGCATTTCCAGACCAGATACCCTTTGAATGGAAACAGCATGAGTGCAAGAAGTTTATGGAACAAGAAAAAAAAAGTTGAAGAAAGTTTTAGTTGCTGAAAAGGACAATAGCGAACTAAAAACAGAAGGCTCTCAACGAGACTATCATTTTATCCAAACAAAACCATGGCTTACTCAACGTTCAGTTCGGAACCTCAAATCTTCTCCTAAAGGGAACACATTCATATAAATACAGTAATTACAATATTTTTTTCTTGAAAGGGAAAGGTTTAAGAAGTAATCGCGTAAACTTAAAGTAGCACCCACAAACACTGCATATAACAAGCACCAGCAAGGCTCTCTGGACTGCTCTTACACATAGCATGCACCAGAGATACAAAATGCACGTCCGGCTCATGTGTACGCCGGTGAAAGCTCACTACTCCATCATTAAAAACAGTTCCGCCCCAAAAAGCGATGATGGGAGAGACCTGCTGAGTGCTTCCGTAGGGAAGCCGAGAGACGTCATTGCTTGGCTCGGTTGCCTGCACTACGATCACCAAATCGGTTGGCAATGAACGGACGTTTTTGACAATACCTAACATGTTTCGAATAAGCTTACAAATGTTTACAAAAAATGAGTGCCGAAGAGTATTTTCATTCCAATTGCCTTTGAAGGCAGAATTCTAGTAATGTGACATCGGTGAAGTATTTTGGAAATGCTGTGATCATTTTCTACTTGGGCTAATCTGCAAATCTTACAGCTACAGCACCTATAGCAATAGACTCGCCCTCGGTGTCACATGCCTTTGTCGGCATGTTGGACTTAAACTCTTGAAAGCGTTGACACGATAACAGCTCACGAAAAGAAAAACAGAACGGCAAGGAAAATTAAAATTAATCCTATAATTCCTTTCATCGCTGCCTCTGTTTTCACGAAAAGCATTGCATTTTCATCAAAACAAAGTAAGGTCATACGATGAATACCTTCCATTTGAACTCGCTTTACTCGCACGTAGAACGTGCTCCCGAAATGGTGAACTGAAAAACCGTGCGTTGTGAAATTGATGCAGTCGTGTCATCCACTTGACTCGTGATAGGTAATTTAGCCACACATGATAACTGAGCTTAATGGGTGAAGGTCACATTTATTGCAGCGTGATGTAAGAATGAGATCAGAGTTGCTGCTTCACACTGCCGTGAAGGTCTGAACCCGGGCGCGACTGTCAAGTAGTTGGTGCGTGTCATGACGAATTGGTTCACGAGAGAGCATTAGCCTTTAAATCAACTTTAATATTTAGAAAAAATTATACGCTTTTTACCTTTTATTTATCATAAACTCGTTTGAGGACTATAATGAGGCATAAAATGAACTACTAATTGACGTCATCGGCACTGAAGATACAGAATTCACGTCAGAACAAGTTGAGGTAGACACACAAAATGCGAATGAAAATTCGAGTCATATCAGCTAAGGCTACAAAATGCCATCACCCAACAGACATCTAGACGCAAACGGCCTGCAGCAGACATGCCTGGTAGCATTTATTCAGGTCTAGTAGCCTACAAACGGCCTGCAGCAGACATGCCTGGTAGCATTTATTCAGGTCTAGTAGCCTACAAACGGCCTGCAGCAGACATGCTTGGTAGCCTTTATTCAGGTCTAGTAGCCTACAAACGGCCTGCAGCAGACATGCTTGGTAGCATTTATTCAGGTCTAGTAGCCTACAAACGGCCTGCAGCAGACATACCTACCACCATTCATGTCTAGTAGCCTACATTTCCAGGTGTTGATATATTTACCAATAGACAATCATATCTACTCACGCACTTTCAGTAGCAAAATTCTCTACTAGTAGACATCCAGCAGCAGACATATCTACAAGCAGGCTTCCCTCGCACATCACACAACTTAGTTTACATTGATTTACTTGTTTAGATCAACTGCGCATACGCAGAGCAAAGATCGCATCAAATTTAAAGTTTGGTAATTCGAATGAGGCGGTTGAATGTTGAATAACTAAAAAAATAAAATAATGAATACTGCAGATGACAAACTTGAAATATATTTCTCGGGATCATAAAAAATGGTTTCCCAGTCCGCTTAGCCAGGATACTGACTTCGAGAAAAGCACTTCCACAAGTGCATGTAGCTGATTAGATAGATTTGATGAGTTACTACAAGCATCTTTAACCACAACAAATTTTTTCCAAAACGAGAAAGGAGGAAAGCACCATTTCGAATGGAAATTAAGTTACTGGGAATATTTGCACAAGGTGTGTTTCCACACAAGACCAAGGTAAGAAAAACCAAGTTAAAAAAAAAAAGTTCCTAATACGAGATGAAAGTTGAAGACGAAAGTCAAAGGGGCTGAAAAACAGGAAAACCGTGAACCGAATGAAGATAGTCTATAACAAAAAAACAAAAATCCTATTCTATTTCAACAAAAGGAAGGGCACCTAACTCCAAGCTCTGGACCTCACATTTCCTCCTGGGAACGCCAATTCCCTAAGATGCAATGGTTGTTTCCCTTGAGGAGATGCAGTCAAAAAATACTGAACCCGATGTTGAGAAAGAAGTAGAAGAGCTCCGCTACTCACAGTTTCTTCGAATGTTTCCTTCTTATATTGAGGAAAACTTGTACAAAAATGTATAAGGGTTGCCTGTTTGGTATACCAAGTTTTTGTTTTTTATTGTCGTCGTGAAGAAGTAGCTTAAGGAGATGTCTCACGTTGATCATCAATGTATCAGTAGTCGGGGGGGGGGGGGGGGGGGGGGGGGGGTGCGCTATGACACCAAGTTTCACCTTAATTACTCCAACGTAAATTAAATTATTACTAGAAGTTCAAAAGCAGGCTGAGAATAAGATTTCTAGACGAATGACAAAAAAAATTATTGAAAAAATGCGAAACATATTGAAAAAAAAATGTATTAGAATTCATTTAGAATAATCGCCTGTACTACAAGATGAAAATTAAATTCTGTGTCAAATGGAATTCAAATTTAAAACTTTAATGACCCTGCTCAGAATCAATTGAAATGATCAAAACCATCATAGTTTAATTACCTAAATAAAATCAATATTAACAACTATTTTTGCAACCCGAGAATCAAGAGAATATGAGAATCAAGAAATGGTGACACTCGAGCAGAAGGTCGGTTGCACGGTACACAGCGTAACACAGGTCTCATAGAAATAGAATAGTAAAGAACGAAAGGGGAGGAAAACCTAACAGCAAATCTAGACCATGCACATCAGATTTGACGCTTAAACTAAAGTTCAATATTAAATTCGGATTCAAATGCAACTGCAGTGAGAAATTTTGAAAATCGCAAACATTCACTGGATCGTGCCCTCATTTTGCTGCCATTGAGTATCTATAAAACTTGACCTAGTAACTGCAGGTCGGTCAGCAGCGTTATGAAAATCTCCTCGGTCACTGTCGGTGGGTCTCTTCACAGGAAACAGTGAGCTAAAAGTTCTACTGATATTGTGGAGGGTAGCCACGGTTATTACTGAGGAGCGCTAATTTCCCAATGCACACTGACGAGGCTAAACATCAGCATACCCCTCCGAGTATAGCCCAGTAATCCTACATATGTCAGAGGCGCTCTAAATGTCCAAGATGAGCTGAGAGACAATTTCTTCCAGTGCATCTCCTCGGGGCAGTAGAATGCCACAAATGTTCATAAAATGAAGGCATTAGGAAAATATTCGTTCAGACTTTAAGACATCAAGTAGGTATTAGTTCATGCTTTAGATATTAAGTAGGCATTTGCACATTATGTCACTGTTCTGTGGCATTTGTTCAAGCTCCAGATTACTGCCCGTCCTGGTTTGCTCGCTACGCGCGCGTCAGCACGAGACCAGGAGCGTGCTGTAGGAGCTGACGTCAGCACGAGACCAGGAGCGTGCTGGAGGAGCTGACGTCAGCACGAGACCAGGAGCGTGCTAGAGGAGCTGACGTCAGCACGAGACCAGGAGCGTGCTGGAGGAGCTGACGTCAGCACGATACCAGGAGCGTGCTGGAGGAACCGACGTCAGCACGAGACCAGGAGCGTGCTGGAGCCGGCGTCAGCACGAGACCAGGAGTGTGCTGGAGGAACCGACGTCAGCACGAGACCAGGAGCGTGCTGGAGCCGACGTCAGCACGAGACCAGGAGCGTGCTGGAGCCGACGTCAGCACCACGCGAGCGAGACACGCCACACCGCCGCAGCACAAGGTCCCGCGTCGCGTTACTCTCCTCAACATTCCAGCTTGACTTCATTACGTGCTGGTAACCATACGAGACGATCAATCGCTGCCTTTCCCTCTTATTTTTACTGCTTTTCTTCGGAGATGAGTTGATTTATAGTGTGCAGTCTTCTCTACCTTTCCTCTTCTTTTTACTATTGTTGGGAGCTGTGTTGAGTTTTAGAGTGTGTAGTCTTTCCATACCTTTCCCCTTCTTTTTAGAGCTTTTGTTTGATGTGTCTGGTTCGCGGGTGTGTAGTCTTTCCATAACTTTCCCTTTTTTTACTGCTTTTGTTGGGAGACGTGTTGAGCGCCAGAGTAGGTAGTCTTTTCCTTTGAGATCCAAGCTACCTTCATACTTAGTTGTAGTCGATAGAAATTACTAATATTAGATCCTGCTAATGTTTTTCAGGATTTCCTCCTGCCGCTTCCATGCAGACTCTTTGTCTCACACTCGAATCTCACACTTCAAATTTCTTTGCGTTTTGTTCAAATTGAAGGTCGCATATTTAGTTTTTTATTCATTTACTCCCGAATTCTAGTCCTTTATTATATTCATTTTAAACCCCTTAAGTCGATAATTTAATAAATGGTTCTAGTCAATCTCAAAAGTAACTACTGGAACCCCACCCAAAAGTCCCGTAATTTATTTATTGATTTTATTCCTTCTCTATAGAAATCATTTCCACTCCATCCACGACGTCCAAAACTCATTCATCAATTCCTTTCCTTCTTTTGTTTAAAAAGCGCAACTTTTAACATTAACAACTTTCGTAATTTACTTGTTTACTTCAATCTTGCAGTATCTAGTGTAAGCACTTCATCAGAACGCCAGCCTCGCTAAAGCACCTCGTCCTTGACACGCACCGTACCGACGATCTCGAGTATCGACTATCTCGGGGCCGTGAGCAGTGACGCTAACCACTACCGCAGAGGCAACATAAGACGGCACGCCTGCCTCTTCTGTCGCGTGGATAATCACACGCATCGAAAATCCTGTCGCATTTCCCAAGATGCAATTCTTCCGAAATCCGAAGACCGGTTATGCTTGGTTATGATATGTTGGAGAATACGTAGATGGTTCACGATTGTTTGTCTTGAAGCCTCTTCGTGAAAGACGACTGGGTTATAATATGTTGGAGAATGCAAGAAGGTTCAGGATTATTTATTTTGAAACATCTTTTTGGAAGAACAACAGCAGCGACAACTATTTCGTGAATTAGGCGTGTTGCAGAACAAATAGAAGGTATTATAAAACAGAACAACGGCGGAAAAGAGCACGAAAACGATTCAAAAGATAAAATAGAAAAAAAATAAAGGGAATCAAACTGTATTGACTGAAGAATGAAGACACACAGCATCACACCCAGCTCTTGACGATGTCTGTGTTCAGTCAGGGATCTGTTTTACGTTAAAAGTTAGTTGAACACTTTCACTGCGTATTGGTACACATGTGTTCCACTGGATATATATGGGGGTAATTTCAAGTCTACACCCATAACTACCTTCAAAATGTTTCTTTGCTTCAGTTCTTTCTGAGTACATAGTAACTCGTAACGTTCTTAAGAAAGCAATAAAGTTAAATTAAAAATAAACTACCGTCAAGTATCTGTTTCCCTAAACTTTACCGCCTGCATCATCAGAGCAATCAATAAACGCAATTTCAACCTAAATAAGTTATTTCATTGCAAAAAAAATTAAATTTTTTCGCTACTTCATCAGCCAATGAACTAAACTTTACAAAGAATGATCCCTTGGTATATGTATAAATACAGTTTATATGTAAACGTGTATTTGCTTATTTTGCAAGTTATTCATTTACTGTTTTAGGTTCCATTTTACTATTTTTCTTAATTTTTGTCGCACATTTCTAACAACTACATCAAAGTTCGCCTAAATATCCATAAACACGTAGAAATATCGCTGACATTTTTTGGCTTTAAATATATATCTCAAAAGATAAATGAAACCACAGAAAAGACAAACGCGATACCAATTAAACTCGTCCAGAGGAAGCTACGGAAAATTAAACATTTTAAGCCTTGCGAAATTCCCACTCGGAGCAAAAACTTAGAACTGACCATGTGATGCATTTTTTTCAGGAACTTTAAATAGGGAAATCCCAGAACCAAGTACAAGACAACCCAACACAGCAGGTCGCCCTCCAGAGGATGTCCGGCTTGGCGTAGCCGGTCTGGCACAAAATTGAAGGCTTTTTGCATCGGAACAGAAATAGAGCAACTTCTCAGAAGACGCATTTGTGCGGCTCTGAAGTTGAGACGGAAGCAGCGAGGCTGCATGCAGAGCGTTCCCCAGCGGCACGTGTGCAAATGGACATGCATTCAGTGTAGAAAATTGCAAATTCATTTGACCTCTCGTGATGAATTGAACTGTGGCATTATTAATAATAAGCATTGGTCCATTTCATACAAAGCTAATTTTTTTTGAAGAAACTTATCCAGTACCTCAGATAACAACTGGTGCGTGCAGAGAAAATATTTCTATGGGTTACAGAATACAACGATGAGCCACGTTCAAATTAGATAGAATTAAATTTCGAGATTTATTGATTTATGATAAGATAGTTTCAGAATCCCTTACCACAACAAATATGTCCAAAGAGAGGAAGGATGAAGGTACAATTTATTATGGAATTGAGGGAATGCGGAATCTACGCACAAGGTGTATTCCCGCACAGGATCTTCTGTGCATAGAAACTCTTTGCTGAGGAAGAAAGTCGGGAAACAAGATAAAAGTTGAACAAGAAATTCAGAAGTGCTGAAGAACAGGACAGCAGTGAACCGAAAAATAGATGGTTCTTAACATTTTGACAGCAACGTGTGCTACCGGTGGCCACGGAGGGGATTTACATAATGTTACTGTAGTATAAGGTATGCAGCTGCGAAGTGACGACTCAGCTTTTTTCAAAAAATGAGAAAGATGAGAAAACAAAGAAGCATATAAAAGAGTACGTAAGTTTTTGTTGCGATTTTAGGGATAGATTATTCTTTTGCGCCAAAATCTTCTGTATTGATTTTGCTTAGACATAGGTAATTTCTCAAACAATATTATCTTAGTTGTCTTCTGCGTCATCAAATATCCATATTTTCGCTGGTTTCTTGTACTAAGAACTAATGTTTACAGATAAGGCAAAAAATTGTGGCTTCGCTGTCGTATGAATATATTTCGTTACTCATTTTAAATCATAAAATATATAAATATATTTTGAATTCATTTAAAATTCGTCCCTCATTTTCATCACAAGGGAGAGGGAGGTTGCGATATAATTTCCAAAATCGGTCATTCACACATTTCATAGGACATCAACAACCTAACATTGTTGCGGATTTTACAGCGCTTACCACTGCGTTATATTGAATTAGATATACATCTCTTTACGTATTTATCCAACAGCAATTGACGATGTGAGACGAACAGGCATTTTATCAATCTTGTTAATATTGTGTTACGTCCACAATTACAGACTTATTGCACAATCTAATTACGAGATGACTTTAGTTACCCTGGAAATATCAAATTAACCATGAAGCATGAATGTGAACTGGAGGGAGAGGGAAAATCAGTTCGCATTTGTTTCGAAGCGCTCGAAACTGTTACCTGTTCCTGACAAGATCAAAGTCTCCCAAAAAGCTCTCCCACCAGCCCATTCGCATACGTTAGAGTTTGTTTTGCCCAGCGCGCACACACACGCAGACTTCACGCACGGAATGTTCCGCTTAGTGTCCGGTGAGGTGACGTAATTCTGGACTGTTACGTTCAGTCCAGAGATTTCCAGATTATCCGTATCCTGATGTTTGACACTCTGTGTCTTGCCCGTTTACCGTAAAGACGTTAAGAACATTAACTTTATTACAATGCAAAGTTGAAGGATGGAGTGAATGAAAAATTACCTCCCATGTTTTTCCGCTTTTGTTAAAGTCGTTTGTTGCAATTATATTCAAGCTTTAAATACTCGACGCAGTATAACGTTTCTAGTGAGGTCAGACACGCACGTGTTAAGTGAAAATTTTGACGAGTAACTCATACAAATCGATATGAATGAAAACGGGGAAACAAAGAGCAAAGGCAGGATAATATCAGATAATAATTGATTACCCTCATGACGAATACATTCATAATGATATTCAAGTATAACATTATTGTTATTATTAATAATGATAGTGTCATTATTAATAATGACAGCTCATTAATTCGAGTATAACGTACGAGGTCTGCCATCGATCGACTGCGGTTGCAGTCACCAATTGAGTGAAGCCCACGGCACTAATTCTCCAGTTGCGCACTGCACCCTCGTTGAAATTACCGTTAGAACGTAATCTGCGTTAGAGGATGAGGGGTTGGAGCTTCCATGCACGCAAACATTAACACTTTGACTGCAACGTGAGCCACCAGTGTCAACAGTCACAAACTTAATTTTCATGAATACTTAATTAAAGCTAAATGAAGGCGCGGTCCAGTTAATATTTGCTATTTTTAAAATTTATTACTTCAATCGAGTTTAAATTTGAGTTGAATATTGAACTTCAGTTTAACCAATTACGAGTATATGTTAAGCCCTCACACGAGGATAATAGTGCAGGTCCCCAAACATAAGTCCCGGTAAATAGTGGTTGCCAGTTTGAGAGCTAATGAGGCCACCATATTTTCATGGCTTCTCCACGCAAAAGAATTAGGTTAGATTTGATGCCAGTTTAAGCCTCCCTAACCGCAAAGAAAGGTGTTCACAAGAGAAGAAAGCCTTATTTAGTAAGGAATTAAACGACAGAAACGGTGTCCACACACCTTATGCATGGGAACAGTGAGATTAAAGGAAGCTTATGAAAGAAAATAAAAGTTGAAGAAAAAAGGACATCAAAGAACAGGGAACTGAAAAAAGATGGCCCGTAACATAACAAAACAAACATCTTCAATTTCAATAAAAGGAAGGCCTACCTAAATTTCAACTCGGGACCACACATCTTCCTCTTTGGAGCGTTAATTCCCATCGATGCAACAGTTTTGCATAGAAATGGAAAGTAAAGAAGGATTCGATTAGGTTAGATGTTATTTTATACTTCCCTAACCGCCAAAAAAAAAGCTCCCTGAAGAGAGGAAAGAGGAAGGCACCATTTAGTATGAGGATAAGGAAACGCGGAATCTATGTAGAAGAAGCATAGAAACAGAAAGTTGAGAAAAAAGTCTATGAAACATGCTAAAAGTTCAAGAAGAAAGTGGTAGGCGCTGAAAAAACATGATAGTAGTGAACCAAAGAAAGATAGTCCTTAACAAAACAAAAACATTTTGTTTCAACATAAAGAAGGCCTGCCTAATTCCGGCTCGGGCCCTCACACATTTTCCTCCTGGGAGCGCTAATTCCCATAGATACAATAGTTGTGTCCCCCTGAAGAGCAATGACCGGTAAAGGACATTGCTTATAATAAGAGGAATAGTAATACATCAGCAGTGTCGTTTTTCATTTCTGCAGCAAAGAACGGTAAAGGGCACCGCGATTGCACCACAACCAACGCCTCTTCCTTGAAATGGCATTTTTAAACATCTGCTGAAACAAGCAATTTCTAATGTTACTTCCTGGCGTCACGAATTTCAAAGTTTTATGTCATATACATGTAAACTGTCAAAAGTGTTTCCACCCCACAATGCAAATGCATCGTCCATGAAATTGTGTTGTCTTTTAAATATAATTAAATGTATCAGATGTAGATTAAGCAACATTAGGAGTATATTACCCTCAATCATTTCTTTTCGACTAGTGAAATGGGTATTACAATACTCATGTGTTTGTATCATCTAAGTGTATTAACTTTAAGATATTTGAAAAACCAATGATGTTACTTTTGTACCATCTCTATTGGAAATAAACTTTTTTTCCTGTGATTGCCTCGATGCATAGAAACGTATTTGTGTATGTTTACGTGTTAGGTGTATGTATGTGCGTAGGTATGTATGTGTATACGTGTATATATTTACATTTACATATGCACATATGTGTGTACTAAACTGACAACTAGCATTTTAACTACAGATAAAGGTCTTTTTTCTGGTCACTCTCAACTTGTAACATTACCTAACTCGTCATCTCTTTATTATTGTAAAACATTCACGTAAAAACCATAAATTTTTTTGTGTGATCATCCATTTATATTTATATAAATGCTTATCAACTAATGTCCGTTATGTTCGAATTGTTTAATTAGAAATACAAAACTTGTAATTTTCGTGATCCTCATGCTTATACACATATATATATATTTTTTCAGGCTTCCTTAAAATGAGATTTTTGAGCAATCGGCCGAAACAAGCGATTCGTGTATTATTTCCTTGGGTCAAGAATTGCGAAGTTTTATGTGATGTATATGTAAACTGTCAAAAGTTTCTCACCCCACAATGAAAATGCATCGTCCATGAAATTGTGTTCTCTTACAATTATCATTTCCTGTATCATCAAATATAGATTAAGCAAGATTAGGAGTACCTTACCCTCAATCATTTCTTTTTGACTAGTGACATGGGTATTACAATACTCGTGTGTGTGTGTGTGTGTGTGCATCATCTAAGTGTATTAGCTTTAAGATAGTTTAAAAACCAATGATGGAACTTCTGTACCATCTATATTGGAAATAAACTGTTTTTTCTTTCTTTTTTTCTTCATTCTCAGATGCTGGCGGCAGTGAACACGACACGCCAGCCACATGACAGAGACGGCCCAAACTCCGGCGCGACGTTGAAATGCTCAAGGGACAAACGCAGTCTACTTCAAGGCCAGTAGATTGCGTACAGCAACCTGAGAGAGCCATTTTTCACGAGATGTTCACTGGGTGGGAGGAAGTAACGTGTTTTGAACGAGATCGCACCAGTTGAGCTGTAGTGGTTTACAAGTATATGGTATTTGAGTTAAAAACCGCTGTGATCCCTAGTTGTGTGCGATTGATATATTTTGCGTCAACGATATCGGAGAAAGGGGAATCACTCAGTAAAAAATACCTTCATTGTCGTCATAACCCAGTGAAATCTGTGAAGTGTAGCACTAAGAAGGAGCGATGTTTAGTCTGAGAATTACACAGCTTATGGAGTGGTTTGTTAAATGGATATCGCGTCTTTACGTGACTAAATCTGAAGTCTAAAGCGAAGGATTATTACTCTACGTCACCAAATCTGAGCAGATTTCACACTTTGACTGCGACGTGCGCCACCGGTGGTACACGGAGGTAATTTTCATAATGCTGCTGAACGATCAGTATTCGTAAATTCAATTTTCATAAATGCTGAATCAAAGCTAATTGATGGCACGATCCAGATCATTTTTTTCTATTTCGAAAATAGTTTACCACAATTGTCTTTAAATTTAAGTTTGGTGTTGAACTTAATATTTATTAGTCGCAGTCAAAGTGTCAAGAAGTCCAGAATTATTTTACATTAGGTTGTATGAAGACATATAACTCTGGTTTAGATGTTGAATCTAAGCATAGCTTACTGTACGAATGCCAGCCCTGTGAAGAAGTTATTTATACTGATACATGAATTCTCCCTTTGGTTACTCTCAGCAGGAGGCACTTAGTTAAAGAACGCAGTAGTATAATGAACGCTAAGCCGTAATTTGAATACATTTAAACGTTCATGTACGAATCATACTATAGTCTTACCATTATGTGCTAACTCGGTACGAAACTTACACACATACGAACTGCACTCAAGTTATTAAGGTTCATCTGGGGATGTTCGTAGAATTTTACTTTTGCAAGCTGTTAGAAATTTTAAACTCTCGGAAATGCAAAAATGATTCCAGTTTATATGTTACAAATAAAAAAGAAAAAGCCTAATGTAACAAAATTAACGTATTCTTTACAGTCATTAGTACTTTCCATGAAACTTTATACTTACTAAATCCACATCTACGGAATTTCTACCTTTACAAGCTATATAAGGCCTACCACCACCACTTCACCTACGAAGACAAAGTAAGTTGGCGGGTTATTTAGTGCTGAAATCAAATCAAAAACAAGCAATGAGTCCCGTTTAAGTCATTCTAAAGACACATTTTTGTTAGATTAGAAATTACCTTAAGCCTCCCTAACCGCAACAATGGCGTTCCAGAGAGAAAAAGAAGAAAGAAATGGAATTAAAGGAACGCAAAATCTATGCACATACTAAAAACTCAAGTAGGTCACCACTAAGAATTGAGGTCGAGTTGAGCACCTACATACACAACGCGTATGTTGTCGCGTTAAGAAAATGACGGGCGAAAAGTTCATTAAAAACTGTTCCGCGCACTGGTTGTGTGGTTGGCAAACATCAAAATCAATGTAACCACCTTCGAGCAAATTGCACCAAAATGAACATCAAGTCAGAACAAAACAAGCGTGCGCTTACGCAAGTCCTGATGAGAACACGCGCGCAAGCGAGCTGTGCGTAATGCGGTACATGCACATGGTAGTAACGCACTCAAGGTTACAGAAGTAGGATGAATTAAAGCACAAGATAAGTTAATGAGCGAGATAAAGTCGCCAAAGTACCGAGAACAATGGTACAGTTCCAGCGGAGTGACCACGGTCTATGCGGAAGCTGACCGACCGTTTCACTCGAGAACCCATAGATGTTCTGTGACGACTGCTCTGGCGGCTCGATTAATGCAATTTTTGCTATGGTTATTACAATTATTATTGTTATTGTTAGTAAAATTACGGCTCCCTGGTTACAACAAAGGGGATCTCGAAAGAGCGACTAGAAGTGGTTATTTGGCATGAACTGTAGAATATTGGGAATCTATGCACTAGGTGTGTTCGCACATGTGTAGAATGGGCTGTGATACAGAATAAGTTAAGAAAGAAGAGGAAAAAAAGCGAGCAAAGAGGGAAAACACTGATAAAAAATCAAAGTGGGTATAAAGTTCAGAAGTCCCGAAGGTCAAACTAGCCGAGGTAATCTAACAGTATTCCCTCGAAGGCTGCAGTCTCCATAGCATATACGAGGATAGACAAAGCTAACTAACCTAAACCTACTGCCTATCTTATCCCCCCTGAGGAGTCGCGCGTTGTGATTCTAATGCACCACTTAAATCTCAGCGTAAGTACAACATGTATGCCTATACGTCCAGGTGTTAGTTATAAGGCATTTGAAAAACCAATGTACAAGGTGATACAGTATGTATCAGGCTTGATTGAAATAAAACATCCTTTATCCTTTATACGACTAGTGCAGCCATGAAGGCAATCCTAGAACCTCACTTTGGAACACTTAGAGTTCATGTTACGCAACACAAGTTTCCGGAAACACAAACAGAAGCAAAGCGTACACGGAGTATTTCCGCTGTTTTTTGTAGAACTTAGAGTGTCCTTGATTATTCATTATGTTGCGTTTCTTTTGCATCTGTGGTAGTTTGTCATCAATTCTTTTGCGGTATTGGGAATTCCACTAATTTAAACGAATGATTTAGGGCTAACATTTTGTAATTCAAATCTGTACCTAAAGGAATTGATAATTAATCACAATATTCTAGTGAACACACGGTTTTTGCAGCATGAGTTGGATAGCTAAAATTTACTCCTGTAAGCTGTACAAATATTTAAGTAAATATTAATTTTCTGAAAGTAATTCAGAGCTCGTCATTTGAGGCGTGTAGAGATCATTAATTATTTACCGTTTGTATCGTACCGTCATTACAAACCACAGTCATTACATCCACCGTCATGAGACTGGCACTGGCATCAGGTTGTCACCGACCTCACAATGAGGAAGACACTGCCACTCAGCACTGATCCTCAAAGAGCAAGTTAGGGAAATAATTTGACTAGAAATAAACCATAAGAGCTGTCTTCACAAATTAATTTTGGAGCTTTACATCTACAGCGAACGTTCATTTACAGATTTAGTGAACTTTCATATACAGATCGTATGGCGAGAGCGGCATGGGCGGGCGCTTCGTGAGAGCGGAAACGCGACGTTGCTTCGCCCGTGTCTTGTTTTTCATGACATTAACTAGCCTTTTTATTCTTGTTAACAATCTATCAGCTTTAGCAGCGTGTACGGTACTTTATTATTGTATATTGGTTCTTGCGTATAAAGTTTGGAGAAAGTTATTTTTAAACCATACAAGCAAACTTCAGAAAATATTGCACAACTTTCATTTGTTTCACAGCGATGGGTTACTATCTTCAAAATGGTCAGGGGGCAAAAGTTTCGTCATTAAAAAAGTCCACCAGAAATGAAAGTAAACAGGTTAAGTATTTCACCATCAGTGGAAGAAGATTAAGGATAAAAAGACCTTTAATGTCAGGTGGGCATCTAGTGCTGCAAAAAAAATCCTCTACCACTGAATTGAAAATGAGACACGCACACACGAAATGATGTGTATATAGTGCTCCTATATGTACTACTAATTACAGTGCTAACTGCTTTCAGTAACATACTGTTGGGTGAATACCTGAACACTTCAGAGTGATTGCACACTTGTTTTTTTGAAATGCAATTCGTGAAATTGAAATTCAAATGTTTTAATATCAAGTTCATTTAATTAAAAATCAATCCATGATTACATGCTTGCTTACAGTCCATGACGCACGCATTGCATCTGGACATTTTGATTGATCATTACTAGCACAGTCTCCCTAAGCACAACAAAGGTGTTCCCAAGCGAGGAAGGAGGAAAGTACCATTTGAACCTGCATTCAATGATATTCTCTTCTATACCTGACATTTCTTGACCAGCCAATTGGGAACGAAAACGATACACTTTCATTAAAGGTTCAAGCAAGAAATCGTTCTACTGAGGCAAAAAGTACCTCAACTATAGACGGAAGATTAGCGGATACTATCAGAAGGAATACCTAAGATAGCAGCCGTACATGAGGTCGGGTGCACAAAACGTCGGATTTCTAACAACTCGATACACAGCAAGACGTGCAAAACAGCGTAGTCGAATGCAACCAATTTAAATCTCTTTTTAAAACGCGTGAATAGGTCACTAGGAAGGTGTTCAGTGGCACTAGCGACGTCAAGTACGTTAGCCCGCGCGGTAAACAGAAGCTGGGAATAAATCTTAAGTCACGGTCAGTAATGAGGGTTTCTTTGCATCTTGAAGGTCGGGTGAGCTTAGCTGGTGACTTTCCCACGGATGACTAAGGTCACACGCAATAAACTCGTCGAAAAAATTATACAAAGACTCGAAACTTCATGGATTTCATTCATTTCGAAACATACTGAACGAAATGCAAAAATATTTTTTTTTGAGACGCCGTGGAA
Source organism: Morinoia aosen (assembly GCA_030386875.1). Classification (NCBI taxonomy): domain Eukaryota; kingdom Metazoa; phylum Arthropoda; class Malacostraca; order Amphipoda; family Talitridae; genus Morinoia; species Morinoia aosen. The sequence continues at coordinate 36,978,882 of CM059561.1, read as the reverse complement.
TCAGAATTTTTTTACGAATTAGCCGCTTCTCAGGAGGGAACTTCTTAGGAGTGAACTTCTCAGGAGTGAACTTCTCAGGAGTGAACTTCTCAGGAGTGAACTTCTCAGGAGTGAACTTCTCAGGAGTGAACTTCTCAGGAGTGAACTTCTCAGGAGTGAACTTCTCAGGAGTGAACTTCTCAGGAGGGAACTTCTCAGGAGGGAACTTCTCAGGAGGGAACTTCTCAGGAGGGAACTTCTCAGGAGGGAACTTCTCAGGAGGGAACTTCTAAGGAGGGAACTTCTAAGGAGGGAACTTCTCAGGAAGGAACTTCTCAGGAAGGAACTTCTCAGGAAGGAACTTCTCAGGAAGGAACTTCTCAGGAAGGAACTTCTCAGGAAGGAACTTCTCAGGAGTGAACTTCTCAGGAGTGAACTTCTAAGGAGGGAACTTCTAAGGAGGGAACTTCTAAGGAGGGAACTTCTAAGGAGGGAACTTTTAAGGAGGGAACTTTTAAGGAGGGAACTTCTAAGGAGGGAACTTCTAAGGAGGGAACTTCTAAGGAGGGAACTTCTAAGGAGGGAACTCCTAAGGAGGGAACTTCTAAGGAGGGAACTCCTAAGGAGGGAACTTCTAAGGAGGGAACTTCTAAGGAGGGAACTTCTAAGGAGGGAACTCCTATGTTTCTATTTTACACAGTAATACGTCGTTACAATAGCGATTTCGTTTGTTTTGTTGGTCTGTCCGTCCCTACCCATACTATGTAAACTGGATACCTGAACACTACAAATTTACCCTTTAACTAGATTGCAATTCCCCATTTCTAACAAAATTTAACCTGCCGTTTTCCCACTATAAAAAAAGGTAAGCGGAAAAAAATAGATCCGCGCCACTTGTTCACTCGAAAAAGGGTTTTACAAATGAATTACAGTTTTACCTATGAAAATGCCGTCATTTTTGAAGGGGTGGGTACACTGCAGCGATATGCTGATACAAATTTAGGAAAGTGAAGTACATGGAGAGATATATAGGAAAATGAAGCAGCGAACGCATGAACGTGAAAACCACTTCGCGCATCAAAATTAAAATTAACTTATTGCTCTGTTCTTCGTCGCACCTTGTACTGCAATGAACCGAATTAGAGCTGAACACAGCAGTTCACGATAGCAATATGTTGCAACTTGACAACGCACGATAAATTTACAAAATCTCGTGAATTGATACTGCTAAAATTGAGCAATTTATAATTTGTAACCTATAGCAGTAGTATTATAGGTGGCATTTCAGAATCTAAAATCTATCTTCCAGAACCTGTTCGTGGCATGCATTTCAGAGTGATAGATAAGCTAAATGATACTATTATGTATTCAAATTAGTGAATGGTTTGATGAGTTTCAGAGGTAGGTCTTGACGTGTTAGAGTGATATTTATTTCAATTTAGTAAGTATTTATTATAAGGAAATTGACTTGCTGAATCCTATAATTTCCATCCAGCAACTGCAGCACACGCTAGCTTTGTTTACAAATGACATCAAAAGTTTGAACGCCATCCTAGAACGCAGCTCAGCCCGACGCTAAGAAAAAAGCGATTAACTGCTCTGTATGAAGATATCAGTGAATTTCCCAGTCATTTAAATGAAAACATTCTCAAAAAATTTGGAGAGATTTAGGCCAGAAGGGCTGACGGAAATGCTTTCACACTGAGCATAAACGACGAACGCAAAATTCGAACGAGTAAAAAGACTAATTCGTAACCCGTTATAATTTCTTTTGAAGTCACCGAATTTAGCGAACGTATCAGAATCGGTGCAAGTGGTAAATGTAGTAAGAAGCTCTTTCTCGTTTACTTCTATAATGCCTTTCCTTCATCCGTCACACCACCGGCTGAAACCTTGAACGTATTTCAAGTTCAGCTTTCTCAGACAATGTTCGCTCGGTAAAAATCAATATCTTAGTTCGTGAATGGAAATGACACGGTAATAATTCACGTAAACCTCTTGAAGTGCCAACAATAAGTGCGAGTTATCTCGTACAAATGACAGGGCTGTCAACGAATGCAAGGACGGAGAGCTCGTCGAGACCAATTTCCTTGCAGGCGTCAGAGCAGTGCTTCTCGCGCTGGAAAACACCACGAGACGGAAAACCTCACCGACCTTTTGCGTCGTGGAATATTTTGAAACGAATTGGATATTTCAGTTTGACCCCATATTGACCTAATTATAATGTTCTTCAATGAAATATTACGTTAATTTCCTTTAAATTATCTTGTTGACATGAAAACCAGTCAGTTGTGAACTTTTTGTTAAAGCATTTGGAAAATAAGAACGATGTGAGTCATTAATATATGTCCTTCAGCAAGGACGTTGGTCGATATTAGGTTAAGGCTTCCTAACCCAAACAAAGATGTTCTAGAGAAAGGAGAAAAACTACCTTTAGTATGAAATTAAGGGCATTGCAAATCTATGCACAAGGTGCATTCCCACACTAGACTTCTTGTGTATCGAAATAAGTTGAGAAAGAAGTTTATGAAACAAGATCAAAGTTAGAGAAGAAAGAAGTAGATGTTGAAAAACAGGATAGCAGTGAACCGTAACAAAGAAAAAGAAAGATGATCCGTAACAAAACAAAAAACTTATTCCATTTCAATACAATGAATACTTACCTAACTTTGAGCTCGGGACCTAACATTTTCCTCCTACGAGCGCTAATTCAAACAAAAACAATAGATGTGTCCCTCATGAGGTGCGTAGAAAAGAAAAACCCGAAACAACACACATGCAAAGACTTTCCTCATTTAAAGGGTAAACACTAAAGAATACCTCGAATGTGAACAAATGTGTTCACATTCAATGGAGTTCGATGCTGCGAACATGACGATTTAAGGTCAAGGTGAGTGCCACTAGTGCTACGCCATTGGTGGCGCTGGTTAGTGCAAGGCAATTAGCGGCGCTGGTTAGTGCAAGGCAATTAGCGGCGCTGGTTAGTGCAAGGCAATTGGCGGCGCTGGTTAGCGCAAGGCAAGTAGTGGCGCTGCTAGTTAGCACAAGATTAGCGCTGGTCAGTGTAAAGCTGTCGTTAGTTGCCGTGTCTACCCCCACACTTGCACATCAAAGATGTAGAGCACATTCAGGTGTAAACTTAACACGTTCCCTGCGTTTCCGCGGCTTTAACGGTTTTTTGGGTTAGGTTGTATGTTGCAGAATAGGGAAACTGATTTTTCAACTTGTATTTATTTTAATTTATCCTAATGATTAGGATAAATACAACTGCACGATAACATTTTACCTCGTATGATTTTAATTATTTTACAAAAATGTCGGGAAACATTTCAAATATCGTGCATATATACCGGCACTCAACTGGACAATTTACCTGTTGGCACACATTTGGCCCAATACGCGGGAACGTGTTAAAGAACGAAGCGTGCGGTCTCCTTCACTACTCAGAGAACAATGCTGAGGTCTAATTCAGCGATTACTAAGAACACTGATAGTATATAATGAATGGTGTATAATTTGAGGCTAACTATCTAAAAAAATAATTAACGGAATCGATATTATTATATTGGGTTAAGGCGTGTATAATTTAGTGCTGAGTAAAGTATATCTTAAAACAATTATTAATATAATCAACAGTAACATGTTAGTTTAGGACTCCGTTATTCACATCAAAGGTGATCTCAAGAGAGGGAAGAGAACGGACCCTTCAGTATGGACTTGAGAAAACGGGAAATCTACGCACAATGTGTGGCCCCACACAAGATACCCTGCGCACAGAGAAGCAGCAAGTTAGAAAGGAAGATGAAGAAAAACGAAGAAGAAATAACGGAGAAGACATGAAAACTGACTAAACAAAGTGCGCAGGAAATATAGAAGACCCTGAGGGCCATCTATAGTTGAGGTAACTCAACAATATCTTCCCTTAGTTTACTCAACAATATCTTCCCTTAGTTTACTCAACAATATCTTCCCTTAGTTTACTCAACAATATCTTCCCTTAGTTTACTCAACAATATCTTCCCTTAGTTTACTCAACAATATCTTCCCTTAGTTTACTCAACAATATCTTCCCTTAGTTTACTCAACAATATCTTCCCTTAGTTTACTCAACAATATCTTCCCTTAGTTTACTCAACAATATCTTCCCTTAGTTTACTCAACAATATCTTCCCTTAGTTTACTCTACAATATCTTCCCTTAGTTTACTCAACAATATCTTCCCTTAGTTTACTCAACAATATCTTCCCTTAGTTTACTCAACAATATCTTCCCTTAGTTTACTCAACAATATCTTCCCTTAGTTTACTCAACAATATCTTCCCTTAGTTTACTCAACAATATCTTCCCTTAGTTTACTCAACAATATCTTCCCTTAGTTTACTCAACAATATCTTCCCTTAGTTTACTCAACAATATCTTCCCTTAGTAAAAGAGCGTAGAAAATTCCGAGACAGATAAAAAATATTTATTAGAAAGCGTTTCGGAGTTCAGTTCCATGCTCAGTTGAGTGATCAGTAAATCAGTAAATGATCAGTAAATCTCTGAAATAAAAGATAAAATGACATTAAAAAATACACTGGTAATTTGCAAGTTTAATGCACAGGCAGTTACCTGTTTACTTATTGGAGGGGATACAAATTGTCTCTACGGCTTGGCTTAACAACATAACATAACATTGTATAACACTTACGAATTCTGAGGTCATTCAGAGTTGAAGCTGAACCTAAAATTAAGAAATCAATGTAAAATATAGGAGCATTTTTTAGCGCATGATTGCGTACTGCTGAGTGCATTAGCTCAACACTTGTATAAACGACACCAGCACGGTGCTCTGTCACTCTCATACAGAAATTTTAAAACTCTGTCCGAGAAATTGTCTCACGAAGTAAAATTACTGCGTGCGAAGTATTTTCAGAATTTTCAGAAACATATCAATCATGTTAATAATACTGCGATTGTTTTTCACGGTAAAATTATACGATATCCGTAGAGATACGAGTCTCTCTGTCGCACAATTATGTTATAGTTGCGTGGCAATGTATATCGTTGTATGTTGGCATGACGTCACGAAATTTTTAAATCAGAGTTGCAGAAAACTGAGGAAATAGATAAGGATTAAGCTAACACACCCATTTTATTCAGCAGTAAGCCATCACGATTAAAAATGCCATCTTCCAAAATCTGCCACGGATTTCAAAATTTTAGATTCAATTTCAATTCTTAATGATGTCAGGATTCTAGAGTCCATCCGTGTTGTTAAGCGGAACGCAGCTTGAAAAATACAGACAGCTCGTATCCCCTCGTAATAGATTTCGCTTCATTAAACCTGATCAGTTGGATTATTTTGGGATTCCTACTGCTTGTTAAAGAATTATTTGATATTTTATTTCAAAGATGTACTGATTCTTGCTTATCTAATTATGGAGCTGGACTCTGAAACGTTTCCCTAAAGGTTGACATCGGTTGGTTAACATCGGCATCTTTGGGATTCTTTATTTCCAATGAAGCCTGATACATATGATCTTAGCATTGGTTTTTCAAATGTCTTATAACTAACCCTATATATAGGACACTATGACGGTTCCCCCGTAAAACCGGTACCCATTTCCGACACCTGGGTTGAGTGGGGTATTGTGCTTGAGCTTTCCCTTATACCCAACGGGGAAAATCTCCGCGCCAGCGCCGGGATACGAACCCGCGACTCCAACATACGAGCCCGATCCCTTAACCACTGTACCACGGAGAGCACAGCCTAAGGAATAGAACTGGCTCTCTCGAAATTTTTTCACTCTCAAGGGCTTAATGAGTTTGGAATTCAAGCACATAGAAAACCCAATGAAAAAAACATATCAGACAAAAAATGAATAACAAATTGTAATTAATCCAAATGATACCGAGAATCAAAATGAGAATTGGTGTATGTGTTAAAGGATATGTTGGACTGGTGTATGTGTAGCAGGATATGATGAGCTTTCATGCGAGAAATTGAGCAACGGACGCAATCTTGCTGACTGCTACTTAATACTCGTACTGCTGCAGGGGGCTGGTGCCGTCACCACTGCAGTCATTACAACCCCTACTGCAGCCACCAGTGGAGGCACTACTGTAAGCACTACTGCAATACCACCTTAATACCATTGGAAGCACAACTGCAACCACCAGTGGAAGCACTACTGTAACCACCAGTGGAAGCACTACTGCAACCACCAGTGGAAGCACTACTGCAACCACCAGTGGAAGCACTACTGCAACCACCAGTGGAAGCACTACTGCAACCACCAGTGGAAGCACAACTGCAACCACCAGTGGAAGCACTACTGCAACCACCAGTGGAAGCACTACTGCAACCACCAGTGGAAGCACAACTGCAACCACCAGTGGAAGCACAACTGCAACCACCAGTGGAAGCACAACTGCAACCACCAGTGGAAGCATTACTGCAACTATTGCAAGCACTACTGCAACTATTGCAAGCACTACTGCAACTATTGCGAGCACTACTCTGTAGCCACTGGTGAAAACACTACTGTCACTACTCAAAGTACTACAACAAGCACTCTTGCATGCACCACTGCACCCACTGCAATGCTGGTCGCAGTGTGAGGACGCAGTTGACAAGGACCTTCACACAAAATCGCTCGTAATTTAAGAGTAAGCTCTAATATTATTGTCTTGAGAGGGTTAGCTTTTCCAAGATTTCGTGCTAAAAAGTTATCAGTACGTAGTTTTTTCCAGAAATCAGCACCTTGCATGACTTGATTCTCGAAAACATCAGTTACAAACATTTATTATTTCCTCTGTACGACAGAGCAAAATCTAGGGCCTTTATTTTGAGATAGGCCACCCAGTCTAACAGTCCACAGGGATCATTTGATCTTACCGACATCGGAGATTATTCAAACTATTAGATGCAAAGGATTAGATTAGGTCAAATTAAATCATTTGATTAAATCCATATCAGTGTACATTCGATCCTCCAGCCGTCATCAGGGATTTTTGAGCCAACAATAATCGAAAACCATTCGCCTCAATAATCACTTAAAAGAACGACCATCGAAGACCACTCCAACAATCACTAAAAAAATAAGAAAAAAAAGAACGATCACCGAAGACCCTCCACCCCAACAAGCACCAAAACGAAGCCATGAGAGCAGGTACTCACATTGGTGTCCTGGAAGACGGCCTCCTGCGACTCGCCGGGCTTGAAGACCCGGTCGAAGATGAAGCTCTTGTAACCGCGCGGCGAGGTGACGCCGAGCGAGTACTGGTCTTCCACCTGCGTCACGTCGTCACCTCCTCGCCGCCTCTCGAACTCCGTAGGCGGCCGCAGTCTGCAGAACACCCGGATCTTGCCCTTCATGTCCTCGATCTGGCGGAGTTCGAACGGGAGACGTCAGCATGAACTCCGATTAGAAAGATCGGGTAGTTAGTACCAAAATTTCTGAATAGAAATGAGGGGTAGTTAAAATCAAAATTCTAAACGGAAAAAATGGGTAGTTAAAATCAAAATTCCTGAACAGAAAGGTAGCAAAGATAGGGAAACTTTCTAAACGGAGAGGCAGGATAGTTTTAAATTTTCTGGACTGAGAGGTGGGATAGTTTTGAACTTCCTGGACGGAACGATGGATGCCAATCTGATGTCCCACTATGAAGCTCAGCATTACGAGTTGGAAGGAAAATGGTGCACTTTAAATTATTAGTTTGATCTAACACGGTAAACATCCGGTCTTGATAAGTATAAACGATTTTCGCCGATTAAATTAGACATGTTAGCTTAAGCCTCCATAAACACAACAAAAGTGTTCCAAAGAGAGGAACGAAGAAGCCACCATTTAGTGTGGAGTTTAGGGTACGGGGAATCTATGTAAAAGAAGTGTTCCTTCTCAAGATTCCTGCGCATAGTAACAGAACGTTGAGAGAAAGTTTATGAAACAATATGGAAGGTGCCGAAAAACACGACAGCCGTGAACCGAAAAAAGATGATCCTTTACCAAACAAAACAGTTTTTCAATTTAGACAAAACCAAAGCCTACCTAACGTTTAGCTCAGGACCTCACATTTTCCCCTTGAAAGTGCTAATTACCATAGATACGATAGCTGTACCTCCCCATACCGTGAGGGGCGACTATCACAGAGATACTCAGTGAAGCTTAAGCTAAAATAGCACTATGCAAGCGAACAAAACTTGAGTGCTTCGGTTGACACAGCTTGCTACGTTCGAAAAAAAAGGCATGAGCAACTCAATGAGACGTTAATGTGAAACGAAGACACTCGTACTGGATGGTACTTGTATCGCACCCGAGAAAGAGACGTAGAAAATTCATAAGTCGTACCTATGTCAACATCAAGACCCTTAACAGATTCCTGCAACAGTCGTTACCAATTTTAGGGTAGGTAGCAAGAGTAACCACGGTTAATGTGTACTGACGAGAACAGACCCTTGATGAGGATATAGCCCTGAGTGTCGCCTAAGTATCCCATACGTTTCCGCGGAACGCAAGACCGCCAAAATGTACAAGATGATCTGCTACTGCACACGTCGGTCCGACATTATACTCGTCAGCTTTGTGCTTTCGGAAGAAAACATGGCAATCAGTTTTACATTCGCATAAATCAGGAAGTAATTAATATCATGTATTTCCTCTTCAATGAAGCACCAGGGAATGACGGCATATAATCGTACACAAAGCAGAAGCAAGCGCTTCGTAAAAACGAACAAGCGAATTAAACTTCGGCGGTAAATCCATGCCAATTTTCAAGCTGTTCGCATTATTCCACTGCAGGTTGCAAAACAAGGAATTAACTCGATTGCGATTGTCACTTCCCCCTTGCATTCATAAAACTAATATTTTCGATGAGACATCGCTGCCGGAAGTTAACGTTTGTCAATTTTGACTGTGGATTCGAAGACAATTTATCCACGCCTTAAATACCTTAACGTTAAACACAGCACTGACACATAAACGCGCGTAATTGTTAGCTTTATCACTGCCGTATATTAGTGCATACGTCATCTTAAACCCAGACACATAATGATGAGTAAACATTTGCTTCAGCACCGGCACATTTAAGCGCGTAAACGTCAACTCAAGCACCGACACATTTGAATGCGTAAACGTCAGCTCCAGCGCTGACGCATTCCAGTGCGCAAGCATTAGCTCTATCCCGAACGTCTATAATTACATACGTCATCTCAAGTACAGATGCATTTCAGTGCGCACGCGTTAGCTTTATCTCGAATGCCTATAAGTGCAACCTACACGTCATCCAAAACACAGACGCATTTCAGAGTGTAATCGTTAGCATGGACACAATCAAGTGAGACGTCAGCTCAAGCATCAACGCACACGAGCGCCGTAACAAACACGGGTCACGAGCAGCACTCAGGTCCGGTGGTGGCATTGGCTTTCTCTGTCGTACGAGCACACGCGGGAAGCCAACGGAGACAAAAGTGGTTAATTGGCCATGACTCTGCGATCACATTAAGGAAGGTTAGGGGATATTAGCTCCGCTAGCTGCGCCCAGTCAACGCTACACAAAAACACGCGTCATCGTCAGAACTTGCTTGTCTGTCGTAGATGAGAAGCGGACCCTAGAGGATCTACTCGGACCGATTCTAAAACTTGAAATTCCTAAATTCCCTTTACAAGATTTCTTTTGCCTACAAACGGTGAAGGAAAGCGTTAATATAAAGGAGAAAGGTATTGTTTTGTTTGAAATTTGGTTGTACTACGACATTAATGTTCCTTCTATTTTGACAGTCGTACCTACTCAAGCTATGAAAGCTTAGTCACACAGGTCAAAACCCAAATGACTACACACACAGAGCAAATATTAAATGATCAACTACCAAACACCGAGTAAGCAAATGGCTTCACTCACCGAGCAAAATCCTAAATGACCAACACACACCGAGCAAGTGAATGGCTCAATACACCGCGCAAGTTCTGAATGACCAACACACACCAAGATCGTCCAACCCACCTGGTTGTAATACTTCTTCCTGAGCACCCTCTCCCTGTTGAAGTCCTCCGCCAAGACTCTGTGTTCTTCTGTTAATTTCTTGAGCGCTTCCTCTGAGCGGCTGAGGGTGGACAGTAGCGCCTCTTGTTCCTGGGGCACACACGGACACAACTCAACATCCTCCTTTGGAAATGAAAGCACAGGGGTTCCAAAAAATGTACTCATCCTTTGACTGACTATTATTTGTGTATTTTGTGCTTGAGATTCCCTAAGAATCAACCCATTGGAAACATTTTTGTTCTGCTTCACTAACCACTATATTTTCTTTTTGGATATTGATTTTTGAATTTAATATTCGTATCTTTGATTTAACTTATAGCCAACAAACACGTACACAAAAAAATACATAAGTACTGGGCAGTCAAAGAGCGAGTACATTTTATTGCGACACCCTTCATACCAACACGGTCGCTGCCCATTACGAGTTATCTCACGGCAGCAATTTAAACATATAGTTTCATTGAACTTTACTTAATTCTTCTACATTTTCAAACCAATTTTTGAAAAAATATCTTTGAAGGAACAATATGTGAGTTATTTTAAATTAAAACATTTCATAAAAACTGTGCTGCCTCTATTTTTTCCGTCAAAAGAAGATTACAGGCTAAAAAGTCGGGTGGTCGTGAATGAACCAAATATAGTCAATTAGGCAGTTCGAGACCAATTCGACCACAACTGCTCAGTGAGGGAGTGAATGAATCAAATACAGTTAATTAGGTAGTACAAGTGCAATTCGACCAACACTGCCCACCTGCTTTTGCAAGATCACTTCATTGAGGCTTTGCTTGAGCCTCGTGTTCTCCTCCGTGAGCGTGTCCACGTCCAGCTTCAACATGTTGAACTCTTCTTCCTTCTCCTCCATAAACCGTTCCGTGTTCTGCTCCTTTTGTTGACTGTTTTCTAATAACGCCTCCAACTCTCTAATGCTCTTCTCATGCTTCTCGCACGAACTGTTGAAGCTATTCCTAAGTTCCAATTCTAAGGCGTCTATTTTTCGTTTGTACTCTAATTCTTTGGCATCGTGTTCTTTACAGAGTTGTCTCAAGTGCTGAGACTCCTCCGTGACCTTATAAGTAGACTTCTTTAATATTTTCACTACGTCGGGGTCTTCAACGCAAGTTTCCTTACCCACGTCGGTTAATTTGTTACTATCGCTAGCCTTATTGAGTTCCTTAACACTTAGTGGGCCGTCCTTGTTGATTTGATAGGTGGCCGTCGGGTCGTGGATGTTGTTCGCAACTTGCGACAGCCTCGACTTAAGGGTGAAGTTCTGTAAGGTCAGCTCGTCTCGTGCCCTCTCCAGGTGGATCTGCACGGGAACAATGTAAAATATGCTCAAATTAGGTTTAATGTAATTTAAGTCTCGTAATAAATCTTTATGAATATTTTCTTGCGTAAGTGTAGAATAAATAGAGTGATAAGGACAGGACTCATTTAACTTGATTTCATTTCTCTCAGCCCAAAGTATCATGGATCACACAATATAATGCATCATACAATCGGTAGCAACTACCACCAATCTATGTATTGAGTTGCAGAATCATACACTATGAAAATCTATTCTTCGACTATACACACATATTCATAATCGTAAACACGCAAAGAATCTAATACTCTGTAGCTGATTAAAGTACTGACGTTTCCTGACATGCATTACGATAATATTCTTCGAAAATGAGAACATCGGATAATTTGTGTCACATTCTTCGAATTCAGAACACTTCAGGGTACCAAATAATAATGAATAGCTTTCTTTCAGTCAACTTTCTTCTACAAATTACAACTCTCGTATCGGTAACACACTCTTCCTGGACTGTTTACGGGACGCCCGTTCAGGCTGCATTTAGAGAGTCACGCAGAAGTTTAGTTGTACTCCAGATCCAGAAAGTGTGGTTGCTTCCTTATGCTACGCCGTCAAATCTTAGCGTCGCACACGATAACGCGCCTCCTCACTCACTAACCGCTACACTGAAGTTAAAGCTACGGATTAAATTTCCGGTTTGATACATGTGCTTTCAAGAAGAATGGACGCACATTAAAAGCAAGCATTGAAATTACAGAGCCCGTATTGTGCACTAGAGTCGTATACGAGTGGGCCACTAAATACACAGTCATGCAAAATGTGTCTCGTCGTCTAATACGGACACAGTGGCAGCGCACCAACAGGAAACAGAGCAATGGAGTGAGGACGATGGTCGTAAGTTGTGCTCGAAACGACGGCTCATTAATTCAAACGACGTGTGCCTAACGGAAAACTGCTTCGTTGTCATATATTTTGCAGCATTCCACTGTCAGGAGGCTGAATCTTTCAGGGTTTCGTTATGGGGGTCGTCGTTACAAGGGACATGCTTTGAAAATGTCCCTCTCATGGACCATCAGGCCAGTAAAATCTGTCACAACTGTTGAATTATCTTGGAATAACTTGCTGGTAAACCTTCACGACACTGTGTAAAGCTAGTAACGATAGAAATACTATTAGTATAAATAGTAAAAACTTAATTTTTAAGAAAAGCATGGATTGCCTGTGTCAGCATTTACTTCCTACAGGATATGGACACAGTATACGATGCAAATCTAGCAAAAAGAGGTACAAGTAATAATGGTACAGCACAATTTTTCAAATACTCGTGGATTGTCTGTGTTTACATATGGATAGGGAAAGTTGAATATTTTTTTTCCTTTTTCGAATTGGAGATGCTAGGATTGCACTGCACTGCCTCAACTCAAGTGTTTGCGTAAAATTTAATTTAAGAAATACAGTTTTAAGGCTCAAATAACATTCTCCATTGCAAAGTTATGATCTTACGAACCAATCATCTCAGGCAAGCAAACGATTATATAAGTTTTGTTACCGTGCTCAACTCGGAGAAAATCCTGATAAATTCGCTTCTGGAATGATAACTTCGCGTTAGTGCGTTTTTGTTCCGCTTGTATTTGTTGGGATGAGATCGGTGCTCATTGTATCAAATGACCGGAAAATTCCCGCTCTAATTGACAGAAAAACAGTTAACTTCTTAATTGACGGATGTACTGTAAATTTATTGACAAATGTGAGGTAAGCTTTCCAAACACCAATGTACGGTAAATTTCTTACTTGGAAAATGTACTGTAAACTGGTCAATAGACAGAACGGTTCTACATTTCTTGTAAGACAGATGTACTACAATTTTAAATTTAAAAATGTGCTGTAAATAACCTAATTTACAGAAGTACTAGAAATATTCTAATTAAAAAATGTACTGTAATCACCCCATTTTAAAGTTGAACTGTAAATATCCTAATTGACAGATGTACTGTTAACATTTGACAGACGTACTATAAATTGCTCAATTAATAGATTCATAGTAAGTTTCTTACTTAATATAAATGCTGTCACTTTATTTATTAACAAAAATATTTTTAAAGCCAGTGCAGCCTACTAAAGTTATAGTGTAATATCAGGCTTTTGCTTTTCTCTATTTCTCAATGAATTCGCACTCGACGCTTTTTCCCCGTATGCTGGTAGATATACTTGACAAAAACTTAAATAAAAACGAGACCAAGACGAATTTGAACCCTAAAAATAAATCACAGAAATGTCCATCGTTGGTTTATTAATTTTGACAACATCGTGTCAGTTCCCAAAGTCTATCGTGCATTAGAATGCATGGTACCGGAAAAAGAAACGGAATCTTCAACAAATAAGTATACGCTGAATCTGCCAGCACTATAGATGACCATAAGAGATGAATGACCATATCGTTGAACGATATTCAAGAAGGTGAAAAAACCAATAGATCTTCTCAATCGCCTCGGTTTCCCTCAGGCGGAAAAGCTGCGACATGTGTTCCTCTGCGTGAAAGAAGGCCGTCAAGACTCCGCATCACGCGGAATGACTTCCAATGTACGCCAAACCCGCTACGCAACGCACGCATCACAGAGCAAAGTTTTCTCTTCACATCGCATGCTAGCGCCATATGCAAAGGTTCTTGCCTCCAGCAGCACAAAAGAATATTTACACGCCCATAACTCCGCTGAATGTTGGCCAGATGAGCTATAAATTAGAATATCCGTTAATAGAGTCATCTGTACTTGCTCGTGCATTTCATGCTTGTCAGTAAGAGCGATCAGAATTTGGCGTTATTCGAGTAAAGTGTGGTGGTAACATTTGAGCTTCCATTAACTTTCGAAAAAAAGAATTTAAATAAATAATTTTTTTTTTAGTTTGAAGGCAAATTTCCAAGTCCCAACTAGTCATGGTCGCCACGTTTAAAATTAACATTTTGAATGAGACAGTATATAATATGAAACTGGTAAAAATTACCGTTTGATTTTATGAATGTGAGTAAAAAACCTCGAGATTAGGCCCAGAAGTCAATCAAAATTATCAAATGCCTAAGAGAATGATGTCTGCGTTTTTCAACTACTTTCAAAGGAACCTGAACACGTTGACTCCGATTGTGCGGTTGCTTACGGTCAGTTTGGTTAGGCTAGAAGAAGTGGTTTTGAAAAACCGGCTTCTCTGCTCTAATACATTTTTTATACTGTTTGAAAAATGTAAAGAATACACTTGAGCCATAATGTGTTACCTTTTACTATAAAATTTATTTCGGAAAAGGAAGCAAAATAGTTGAAATGTTATTTGCATATTCCGGTACGTAAATGAGAAATTTATCTAGTGGTACACATGTGTACCACTTCGTAGTCTACGTGTTAAGATCGCACTAATGAAAGTCGTCTTAAAATGGACGAAACTGGATCGTGCCCTAGCAGCAAGTGTAGTTTATACGTTCTATTATGAGGAAGTTACAGATTTTCATTTCGGCATAAATTTGAATTAAATATTTTCTTCGCTTCTTATCAATGCCACCGTTTTAAGCAATCCACCAGCATGAAACATTAAATTGGAAGTAAAATATTAAGCCACAAATGAATTCTACCACAAAATGTTTGATGCGATACAATCATTCTCAGTTAGCCAAAGTTACAGAACATCAACCTTGCGTCACACGCGTCGTAAGAACCGCAATCTATAGTGTTCTGGTGAGCGCAAGATTTCAGCTGCAATGAAGTGCACCGACAAAAGGAAACAAGTTTCTGTTGTCTGAGTTGCAGCAAAAAGAGGTTGTTCTTGGTACACGAGCAGCGATTGCATTGAGTTAGTTGAGGCGATTCTGCACTCTGTGCAATCCTCACAGCCGCTGTGTGAAGAGCCTACCGAGTTGGGCGGCCGTACGGGGCTGTTTCTCAAAATCGCTTGCGCAATCCGGCGCCCAACGCCGACGACGATGACGTGACAGAGTTCTTAGAAGGCCCAGTCGAGGCAATGGGGAGCTGGCGTGTCGCCTCCAAGGAGATAGTCAAGCCATGCACGGAAAACTGATTTTACTCGCTGAAAGAAGAGACTCCCAACCGTGGGTGGGCAACTGACTTCAACCTCTGAAGAGACTCCTAAACAATGTGCGAGAAATAGACCTCACCGACTGAAGAGACTCCTAAACCGTGAATTCGAGACTGATGCCACCACTTACTCAAGAGACTCCCAAACTATGGATGGGAAACTGACTTACCCACTGAAGAGATCCCAAACCGTGGGTGGGATTAGATTAGATTAGTCGTTAGTTTTAGCCTCCTTACCCAGCAACAAATGCGATCCAAAGAGAGGAAGGAGGAAGGCACCATTTAGTATGGAGTTAAGGAACCGCGGAATCTATGCAGAAAGGCATAGAAACGGTAAGTTGGGAAAGAAGATCATGAAACAAGACCAAAGTTGAAGAAGAAAGTAGTAGGTATTGAAGAACAGGACAGCAGTAAACCGAAAAAAGGTGGTCTTTAACATAACAAAAACATTTTATTTCAACAAAAAGAAGGCCTTCCTAACTCTCAGCTCGGGCCCTCACATTGTCCCCCTGGGAGCGCTAGTTCCCATAGATACAATAATTGTATCCCCCTGAGGGGACCGTGGGTGGGAAGCTAACTACACCCTCTGAAAGAAAAACTCACGAACCTTGTTTCAAAACAAATTTCATCCACTGCAAGAAGAAACATCTAGACCTAGGATGAAAAACTAACTCCATCCACTGCAAGATGAAACTCCCAAAGCGTGCGTTCAAAACTGACTTCATAAATGAAAAGAGACAGGAGGCTAAATTCGGTTTCTCGGCTTTGACATTGATTGACATCATGGAAGAGGTTCTTCTATTGAGATGATTCAATTGTATTCCATTGCTTATGAATGTTCCGTAATTTAATTCCAAGAGTATCGCACCACAGCGTCGTGACTGAAAGTTGTTGAAGACGGAAGATTAGATTGGAAGTTAGCTTAAGAAACAACTTGGTCTTAACTTTCTTCTATAGGGCTTATAGCCCCAATGGAGCATAAATAGTTTATTTCTGATTTTAGCATAGAAAATTTTTCTAAATTTTTTGGGGTTGAATCAATATTTGTAGAGCAGACGAAAACTGAAGTGATAGCAAATTGGACAGCTTTGAGCTCCAGAAAATTAATGTGAAATTTGCTTTCAGATTCAGTCCATCTTCCTGAGGCTTTATCTCCGTTGGAGAGCGTTGCACCCCAACCTATATTGGAGGCATCTGTATGTAAGGACCAGTTTGCTGCAAAGGGCAGTAAAGAACGCGAACTCAAATTATTTGGGCATAAACTCCACCAAGAGAGATCTGCACGTGAGGAATCGTTTAATTGAAATATTGAATCCCAAAGTTTACCAGATGAGACCAATTTTGCTATCTGCATTTGAAATGAACGATAGTGTAAAGGGGCCTGGGGAAATCCTGGTGAAAGACTAACCAGGAATCCAAGCATGGAAGAGGCCTTTCTAAGAGATACAGAAGATTCTCCTAATAGATTATTAGCAAAAGTTCTAGCTTTCAAAACTTTATCTGAAAGGTACTGAAACTGACATGTTCTTTGAATTCCATAGGAAACCTAAATGAAGCAAAGAGTTAGAAGGGGTTAGATGAGATTTTATTAAATTAGGTTTGAAGCCTAAGGAATTGAGAAGGCTTAGTGTGAAATTGATCTGTTCTGAGAGTTCATACTCTGAAGGAGCACAAAGAAAGAAGTCATCCAAATAAGCTGAGATTTTAAATCCTCTGCTACGGAGGAAAGCAATGACAGGTCTCAATATTTTAGTGAAAATTCTTGGGGAAACAGTGCACCCAAAAGGAAGTACATTAAAACAATATCTTTGGTTATTAAAGGAAAACACTACAAATCTTCTACTCAAAGGATGCAAGGGAATAGAGAAAAAGGCTTCAGATAGATCAATAGAGGCTAGAAAATCATTTTGTGATATTAAAGAGCTTATTAGAGAAGAATCCTCCATTCTGAAATGAACCTTGTTCAGATGAGTATTGAGTGTGGACAGATCAATAACGAGAAGATTGTCTCCTGACGGTTTTTTGACCATAAAAATGCGAGAAACAACTCGGTCTTTACTTTCTTCTATAGGGCTTATAGCCCCAATGGAGCATAAATAGTTTATTTCTGATTTTAGCATAGAAAATTTTTCTTGCATCCCCTTCGAGCATTGCGTTTTCAAACTGACCAATATCTGAGGTATCATCACCAAGGTCATTGCTAGGGGAGCTGGCATTCTCATCCAAATTAGCGGTATCGACATGCTCCAAGCTGTCATTGTGGGAATACTGCACTTCGTGCCCCACGTCGTTCAACTTTGCACTTTTATGTTTTGGCCCTTCTTGTCCAAAACCGGAGGCTTTTCTTTTTAGTGATTTCTTTATTTTCCGATTGTTATTTTCATCACTGATGTTACTCGTTAACACTTTTATCGCTTCCGCATTTTTAAGTCTCTCTAAACGCAACAGAGGCGCGTCAAAGACAAGGTGGAAGGCACCATTAGTTTGGTGTCAACACGTTCATTGCCGATTTACCACTAGGTAAACTGCTCATTTACGTATCGGTGTGAAAGAACAGCACTTTAATTATTTCAGCATCTTTTTTACAAGAGATTTAAGCATACGAGGTAAAATATCGTCGAGCTATTACACTCACACACTTATTTGGAAAGATACAATATTTTTTTCGAGCAGTAAAGTCGTTTTTTACTCTGTTTATCATAACTTTACTTAACATGAGACCGCTGGATGCACATGCGTGTTCAGCGAACGTGTTAAGGGAACACTGAATCTATGCACAAGGTGCACGAACAGCAAGTTAAGAAAGAGTTCATGAAACAAGATAAAAGTTGAAAAAGAAAGTAGTAGATGCTGAAAAATAAGACAGCAGTGAACCGAGAAAAAGATGGTCCGCAACAAAACAGAAAAACCCGTTCTATTTCAGCAAAAGGAAGGCCGAACCTAACCGTTAGCTCGGGATCTCACATATTTTACCTCGGAGCGCTAATTCTAATAGATTCAATAGTTAGATACAATCTTTTGTGTATCCCCCTGAGGAGTTGTGATATCAATTTCAAATGAACAATAGTTCACATTTTTATCAAAATATTTCGCAATAATAAATTAACTGCTTGGAAATCTTCTTAAGCGCTAAAAATAAAAGTTATAAAAACAATCGATGAATGGAACTAGGGGATGCTTCCGTAGCGTGATAGCAACAGGGACTCGTTGCATGCAGGTAGGGTGCCATGCTACGCTGGCTGTACTCCCGTTATTGTTCTTGTTCCGCTCCAGAACAGGACACATGAGAGTTTTTGCAGTGACGCAGGAACAGACCACCACTTGGTTCTATGGTGTTCCAACTGACTCAGCCTTAATTTCAAGGTAACTGCGTTAATAGTTCACTGAAATTCAACATGGCTCTTGCAATTGTAAGTGATGTATTTTCTTGAAGTGAAGTCCATAAAAGTTCGATCTCCACTAAAGGGCAAGGGAAGGGAACGCGGAATCCATGCACCAGGTGTATGCCCGCACAAGATCTGCTGCGCATTGAAACAGAAAGTCGAGAAGGAATTTTGTGAAACAAGATGAAACTTGAAGAAGAAAGTAATAGGTTCTGAAAAACAGGACAGCAGTGAACCCAAAAAGGCTTGTGCAAAAGGAAGCAAAAAGTTATTCCATTTCAACGAACAGAAAGCCTACCTAACTTTTAGCTCGGGACGTCACATTTTAAATGCTCGGGGGCGCTTATTTAACACAATCCCCACGTATTGAGTCATATGTGTACCATTCGGTAAACTGCTCATTCATGTACCGGTATTAAATGAATGACATTTCCTCTGTTTCACCTCTTTAAGACAGAAATAACTGTCATCATACGAGGCAAAATATTATCGTGCAATCGCATTCTCATATTTCTTAGGTGGATAAAAATATATTTGGGCAGTAAAGTCGGTTTCCCACTTCTGCTACTTACAACCTAACCAAACCAACCATTAAAGGGGTCATCCGGATTTTTGACCTTTTTCCGTCCGATTCGTTTGAAATTTGGACAGTATATGTATTTCGTGAAAGTAAATCTTTTTTACTCGTGTCACTTTTTCGATTTAGGCCTTAGCTTTCTTTTTTTTCACGAAAAATCAGTTTTTGGTACATTTTTATGGATATTTCAAAAAAGGTCTTCTCGCTGAGTTTTGATGCTAGAACAAAACCAAAGACAGTTTTAGAATCCTTGGAATATTTCTAACAAAAGTACGGTAGAAAATTTGAACATTTGAAAAAATTGTATTTTTTAGAATTTTTTACATCAGTGATACATTTTTTTTGGTTGTGAGCTATTAATTTTTTGTTTTTTACAAAATTTGGAAGTTTTCTACCGTAATTTTGTTAGAAATGTTCCAAGAATTCTAAAACTGTCTTTGGTTTTGTTCTAGCATCAAAACTCAGGGAGCAGACCTATTTTGGATGGTAAAATGTGTGATTTTTCAGGAGAGCCCATAAAACAATATATTTTGTACATGAATGCAGTTTCCATGATCCATTTTTATGTCCGAGTAATGAGCAACATTTTCCTTGTAAATTTAAATGTAATATATAAAAAATATTGTGCATAAAATTATATAGAAGTATTCTATTTTATTTGAGTCCCATCATTCAATCATTTCAAACCGTATCAACTCATTGATTTTTCATGCTAGAACAAAACCAAAGACAGTTTTGGAATTCTTGGAACATATCTAACAAAAGTAAGGAGTCTTTTTTTTCAAATTGAAATTTTGAATTTGAAAAAAAGCCTCTCTACTTTTGTCAGAAATGTTCCACGGATTCCAAAACTGTCTTTGGTTTTGTTCTAGCATGAAAACTCAATGAATTGTCATTTTTCGGTCCCCTTGTGGACCCCCCTGGGGGGGGGGGGGTTCTAGCGTCCGTAGCGCCATAAAATTTCGTGGCACAATAACCCATCCCCTAAGGATCCTTTTTCAGCAAAAAAAAATTCAAGCCGGGTTTGGCGTGGGGGCCCACTTTGGCCTCGGATGACCCCCTTAACAACCGCGAAAACGAGGTGAACGTATTAAATAGACACAAAAGTTGTATTCCCTTGAGAGGTTGGCTCTGTCGAGGTAAATTAGATTAGATTAGATCATAAGTTAGTTTAAGCCTCCCTAACCGCTGCAAAAATAGAGCGTATCGAAGAGAGGAAGGAGGAAGGCACCATTTAGTATGGAGATAAGAAAATGAGGAATCTATGCAGAAAGGGCATAGAAACAGTAAGATCGGAAAGAAGTTCATGAAATAAGATAAAAGTTGAAGAAGAAAGTCAGAGGTGCTGAAAAACAGGACAGTAGTGAACCGAAAAAAGGTGGTCCTTAACATAACAAAAAACATTTTATTTCAACCAAAAAGAAGGCCTACCTAACTCTCAGCTTGGGCCCTCACATTTTTCCCCTGGGAGCGCTAATTCCCATAGATACAATAGTTGTATCCTCCTGAGGGGTCTGTCGAGGTAAATACGCGTAAGTATGCGAAGTAACAGGAACTGCTAAGGTAATAGGTGAAAGGTTTCACAACGCATAAATAGCAGCTCTTTTTCTTCAGTGTAATAATTTTTCGCTCGGAAGTTCGAAACAGAACGAAGCATTTACCTCTAACGGCATTGCGGTCGAGTGGCAATTTTCTGCTTGCTTTCTTCAAAGCCTCCTTAGAATTTCTTCATTAATTTTTCGTAAAATTGGATCTGAAAATGAAGCTTTTAATATGGCGTAAAATAAGAGGAATTTTGCACTCGGCATCTGTATTTTAACTTATGCTTGAGGCACGGGCCAGAAAAGAATTTCGTCTTTTTGGCTGAATTCGCAGGTTTCATTTCCTAGTTTCGGAGTTGCTCTCGTGTTTTCTGTAGGCTATACTGCTGTCAACACACTGCACGTCTTTAATTGATTGTCTCTGGCATTTCAAAAATTTAACGACTTGAAGAATTCATAAACTCTACCAAAAGTGGAAAAAATTTCCGATCATAGGAGCTAACGAAGCATAGTAATACATCAAATTCTGTTCTTTGGTAAATCACTAAATGACACTGAAAAAGAATGCTTTACACACTTCTCTTCAAGTAAAATCCACATGAGAAGTAACAAATATTGTAATACTTCAAATATTTACGTTCGAATCAATTGATCGCACGTTTACTCTCCATAACTTAATTCATCAAAAAAATAAAAATAAAAAATCCCGCCACTGCACGACTAATATTCTTGTTCTAAATTAGAATCTCATACAACGCAATTTGTTTAAAATATCAAGGGACAGATTCCCCAGAAACATACGCCGTCGTATCGGCACAGGAATTTTCAAGATCCAAAAGCTGTGGCGCGTAGTGCATAGTGTGGCGCGTAGTGCATAGCAGAAGTTACGCTGCATAAACATAAAATAACTTACGCTGACATAGAAGAACTTACACTGCCAGCTCTACAGCTTGAACGACGTAAATTACCAGAAATTTCGGCCCAGCTTCCTTCCATACGAGCAGTGGACCACCGCCAGTCAATTGGTCGTGGGAAAGTGAGACAATCTGAACAGTTCTTGCCCTCAATTTCCGGACGGAAAGTTGACAAAAACAAAAGAGCTGCTGACAGATGGTGCAAGTTGAGGACTTGGAGAGCACCACGAAGCGCTCAATTTCGGTGCAAAAATGTTGGAATGTTCGCTTAATTTCGATGCAAAAATGTCGCAATGTTTTCGTGAAGTGGATCGTTTTCAACTGTGCTTACAAAAACCAAAATTTCAATGCAGGTAGAGAAGAGAAATTTCAGTGTTGTTTCTATTTGCAAAAAGATGAGCCATTTTCTTCGAATTTCCATCGATGATGTCCTTCCGATTTTTAAATAAATATATGAAACAAACAGCGACAATGACGTAAGAAATCCGTCGTTCTCAGCGAAGTCACAGTCACTGCAAATCCTTCCCACAGTGACGCGTGATCCATTGCTCAGTGCAGGTGGCTTACGAGCGTGATCGTTAATTATAGACCGCATTCGTCAATTCTTTCGTAATTTAATGAATGATGAAACAAAAAGAACAGTCAAGACGGAAAGAAACCCTTTTCAATTCTAGGTAGGATGAAAGAAAAATTCCGCTAAAATACAAACATTGAAGCTCTACTGGATGAATTCCTAATTTTTAACGTCATTTTTGGAGCGATTCTTTCTGCGTAATGAGAGAGTGGGTCAAGTTGCCTGGATCGATTCGCGCGACTGCCGAGTTCGCAAGAGAGAAGTACTTGCGTACACAAAAATAAAGCAAGTTCTCTTTTAACGGCATTGCCTCTTTGCGTAGGCCCGGAATTTGCTGCACGAGAATTCAGTCTTCTACAGAAATTGACGAACAGATCATAAATGACGGCTGATGAAGAAGTTAGCTTCGATAGTAAAGAAATACAATTCCAATGGCACACAATTAATGTAAGCGATCAAGTACTGTAGACAAGTATTATTTATGTCCGTTTATTATGTCACGCTATTAAATATTTAAATATTATATAAAAATATTAATAAGACCCACTAACTCATTAAGCGACATCGCTGTCTCATCAAGCAACATCGCTGTCTCATCAAGCGACATCGCTGCCTCATCAAGCGACATCGCTGCCTCATCAAGCGACATCGCTGCCTCATCAAGCGACATCGCTGCCTCATCAAGCGACATCGCTGCCTCATCAAGCGACATCGCTGCCTTATCAAGCGACATATCGCTGCCTCATCTTGAAAGTAGCCAATAACTTCACAAACAACGCAGTAACGTAACGAAGTCATCAAAGAAATAATAATTTACCAGAGATAATTAATAATTAAGTTAATTTAATAATTAACATTACCAGAGCACCTACGACAGAGATACCGACGTTACCTATTCAACGACGTTGGTCTTCAGTGACACCGAACACTCTCGTCACCAAGTCACAAAGGCCTGGAAGATCATAAAAGTCACAAAGGAAGCAGAAATAACAAAGATCACAAAGGTCACAGGACTCGCAGAGATCTCAGGAGTCGGTTGTTACACAAGTTACAGAGGTCAAAGAAGTCACAAAGACCACCACCCGTACTCACCAGCTGCACATTAAGTCTGTTAATTTCCCTGGCGGCGTCGACCGGCACCTTGTCCATCCTGTCCTTCTCCAGCTGCAGCACTCGCACCCGCAGCTGGCTGATCGTCATCTCGCGCAGCTGGTGTTACAAAAGAACTCGTAATTAGCAAAAATATCATATAATATCTTTTAATATAATATCTGGACGATTATGTTCTGTTAATTCTAAGATAAGCACATATAAATAAACGCGATTTCAGTAAAAACTGGGACAATTGTGCTTCATAGATGCATCATGGATTTTGACACAACAAAAATCCCTCACTCAGGATGGTGTTGCGCGTAACAACTGTTTTTCATTTCATAGATCCTTGCATTAGTACTAGTAGCTGGTGGGTTGGGCTCGTGTAAGACGCATAAATTTTGATATGCTTTCATCATACTTCTTAGTTAAATCAATTGCAACGCGGTCTTAATTCTTGCCTGCAAAATTCATTTTAAGTTATAACAAAATTAGTCCTAGGGAATCCCGTCAGAAGAACAAAGCTATCTCGGGAAAGCTTATCACGCAAGACATAGTTTCCTGCAACGATGTTGCCCATCATCAGTGAGGTAGTAATATTTTGGGGTTAACTTTAAAGATAAACCTCATATATAGTGAGGGGTTCAGATTACATGTTGGTTTAAGCATAGCAAACTGCAATACAGGCGTTCCAAAGAGATAAAGGAGGAAAACCCATTTAATGTTGAGTTAGGAGAAAGCAGAATCTATACTCAAGGAGCATAGAAACAGTAAGTTAAAAAAAAGTTCATGAAACAAGATAAAAGTTGAAGAAAGTATTAGTTGATCAAAAACGGTACAGCAGTGAAGCAACAAAAGATGATCCTTAACAAAATGAAAAACCTTTTCTATTACAACAAAAAAAGGTCTACCTAACCTTTAGCACGAGACCTAATATATTCCCCCAGGAAGCGCTAATTCCTATAAATACGAGTCTTGCATCCCTCTGAGGGATTCAGAAACCATTTCGTACCTAAAATAATGACAAATAAGTATCAAATTTAAAATACTAAGGAATCAGCATCAAATTTCAGATTGTGAAGAAAGAAAGAACACAGGAGTAGGGGTACCGTAAATAGTATTATATTCACTTGAGAAGTTTATCTCGAAGACAAAGAAACTAACGAACAAAAATACCGTGTCATATATCATACAAGTGTGGCCAGTATCGACACAGCCGAAATGAAAACTTTTTTTGTAATGAAACCCGGATTTTAGAAATGAACAGGAATAAAAGATTAGATTAGATTATAAGTTAGTTTTAGCCTCCCTAACCGCTACAAAAATAGAGCGTATTGAAGAGAGAAAGGAGGAAGGCACCATTTAATATGGAGATAAGAAAATGAGGAATCTATGCAGAAGGGGCACAGAAACAGTAAAATGAGAAAGAAGTTCATGAAATAAAATAAAAGTTGAAGAAGAAAGTGAGAGGTGCTGAAAAACAGGACAGCAGTGAACCGAAAAAAGGTGGTCCGTAACATAACAAAAAAAAAACCTTTTATTTCAACAAAAAGAAGGCCTACCTAACTCTCAGCTCGGGCCCTTACATTTTTCCCCTGGGAGCGCTAATTCCCATAGATACAGTAGTTGTATCCCCCTGAGGGGAACAGGAATAAAAATGAGCGTATTTAATACAATTAAAAAAGTTTTGGTGCAAAGATAAAAAATGAAAGAGAAGTTGCAGTGTTCATGGGAATACGATACTGAAAAACAGTGGAACCCGAAACGAAAGGCTTGCCTCAAATACATTTGTTACCTTTCGACGTGATCATCCTTCACATCCATCAAGTTCCTATCCAACAATTTACGATTCTGAAAAATCGTCTTCAATCAGTGTCGGTGGATCTGACGACAGCTAACGATTTCTTTTCTCCATCCAGACGTGGCCAGTACCTAATATTTTCTACCAGTTTCACGACTCGAATGTAGCCTCTGATCTTAAATGAGAAGCAAACAGAAAAGCCAAGACACAACTGGCGAATAACATTATTATAATTTTAGCTGTATATAAATTTTAAAGTTAATGTAACATGTGCTTATCTCAGCAAAGAAGATGACCATGCCGCAATGCCGTGAGCTGAATATGTTGCATTTCAGCGAGCTGACAGATCATGCTGCCTTTCAGCGAACAGTTGAGCAAGAAGACACTGCTGCAATTCGGCAAGACAACGACGCTGAGACTCAGCTTGCTGACAATGCAGCTATTGATTCTGCTCTAATTCCTCACACATTTCCGCCTGATGCAGGCAACCACTCGAAGCTGCAGCCTTGTTTCCACTCTCAATCCCGTAATTAAAACGGAATTAAAAAAAGCAAACATTGACATAAAAAAGTAAATTTGCGGTCACTAAAGTATAACAGTAGGAGTTTCTCTAGCAATATACGCTGATGCACCGTACGGTCGTGGGGATGTTTCAAGCACTGTTGTGCGTTTATTGTAAATTGTTTTACATGTTTACAAGAATATAAATGAAGTCGCAGCTGTATGGGAAGTGTGGTAAATGTAAAACTAATGGATTGAATCTCCTGCACTTTAAGCGAGGTACTCGTGAATACGTCAGCATGCTGTTGTTTATTGGCAATTGAGGTTGGAATGCAATGTTGAGGGCGCGAGTCCAACAAGCAGTCAATTTTTCCGCTTAAGATGCAACGTTTCGTGATTTGCTTGCTTCCAAATTTCACGAGCACCACGAGAGCAATGCGGACTGCTACAAAAACACAGTAAGAGCCTAGAATCTGCATGTCGAATTTCATTGTTTTACATTTGTTTATGATACTTTTGATCAGCATCGCAATCTTGAGAATATAAAGTGAGAGAGTGTGGAATAGAGCGTGCAAGAGAAATTAATAAATCGAGTAAACATGGGGATATTGATTTTACATAGTGCACCGAAATAACTCTTATTTCTCCAGCTAGGGCTTCGACAACAAGTACTCATATGAGAGCTGATTAAACCAACGGGCACTTCTGTGCTCCTATGGCCTTATGGCCTGTATGGCCTTATGGCCTGTATGGCCTTATGGCCTATACTATTGTTGTAATCTCCCGCTATGAACTTCGAAAACGGTTGGTCAGTACCTATTCGAATTGCTATAGCAGGTCAGAGAGGCACCGACCAAATTTATTCCATGCAGCTAACATTAAGTTCTAACTTCTCTCTTGAAAACCGTCGCCACGCTTCGATAACCAGATGATGAGATTTTAATTTTTTGGAAACACCACCGCCGAAACAATAGACTATTTCTACTTACTGAAACTCTCATTAGCTTAATCTATACAAAAATGTTACGACTGATATGATAAAATAAATTGGTTTAAGGTCCTTATTCATAATAAAGGTATTTCAAAAAAGGAGGAAAGCACCATTCAGTATACAGTTTTGGGAATGGGGAATTTGTGTTCAAGGTGTGTTCTTACACGAGACTATCGCAAAGAAACAAAAAGAAAGAAGATCAAAAAAATGTAAAAGTTAAAGAAGCGAGTCGTAGTTCTGAAAAAATAATTAGCAGAAAACTGAAAAAGATGATCCTCAACAAAATATAAAGCCTATTCTATTTCAACAAAAGGAAGGTCTACCTATCCTCTAGCTTGGGACCCCACATCATCCCTCTGGGAGCTCTAAATTCCACAGCTGTCTTCCCCTGAGGGGAACGTTATCGAAATAAATGCGAGAGACCAAATTTCATGAAATAAAAATACAAGCTCCCGCTACATTTAAAATCATCAAACGAAGAAAAATATTGAAAGATCTCGTCCTTTTATCGAAAACATTGATCAAGTTTCTCATGACAAGATTTACTAAGTTGGTGTCTAAATTTTTCCCGGAATTTGTCTCTGATGACTTCAAATAAGCCTTAATTAATATTGAGATATACGGGGTTTCATATTCTCTACAAAGTAATTCAAGGATTAGGTTAACTAGCTGGGACAAGAGCATAAGTCAGTCGTCAATTCGAAAAAATTGACATGTCAAATTGTCAATTTGAACGCATCACTTGACACAAAATAGAATCTTTGCTCTGCGAGCGCAGTTGTCAAACAGTAGTACATTAAGGTTTGTAAAATTTTGAATTTTTGAACAAATATTTTTCAAACTTCATGTCTGAAGCTCAAGTTTTGTGAAAATCTTTTCTGTTTTTTAATTCTACAAAACAGAACACAAAAACAACAAGAATATATCTTATTACCGATTCAACTGGCAGCCAATTGAATAGTACTTGTTGTCCGCGATTTTCCATTTGAAGTATTAATTTCGTGCTGTGGTACCTCCACAATAACCATTAAATAGCGTAGATAATTGTACATCTCTCAGAAATATAGAAGTCAAGCCTTGAGCAAGTAACCCACACAAATAAAATTTAGAACCTTAAGTAAGCTCCTTGAGTGAGTCATTCACGCAAATTGACTATAACTTTACCAACACAGATCGATACGACCCGCAAAGTAATTTCTTATTTTAAAAAGAAACGCTTTTTAGTCACCAAAGAATGGTGTCGGTTGCACACAGAAGAAAAAGCCGTCTATACGTCCGGATGTACTGAAGAATACGATACGTTGATTAATGCGAGCAAATAGCAGATTTGCTCGGCAAATAAATTATTTCGAATAAAAATAACACGGAAGAGAAAATTTATTTCAATATTAAAAGAGCAAAAGCGGAAATGGACGACGCGAAGTGACTATGATTTCGTCCTGTTTACGAGTCAGTACAGGGAATGGTTTACCAGAACGACTTCCGGAATATTACAATACGGGGCGTGGTAATAAAGAATTCGGCTTGAAACAGTAAATTCAAAGCGAAGCTATTCAAAATGACTGAGTTTGACCTCGGACCCAACTGTGCATGTTCGGCCATTCTCATCTGACGAGTGAATTGGCTCGTTCTCGCAGCGGTGTTCTCTGGAGCGACCACAGTACAACTTTGATGCTGTTGCATTTTTTGTATCAGCAGATTCTATTTAAGCCCTTTCAGGGACACGATTTTAGGTTATATTTGGCTTCCAGGGACAATTTTTAGGTTAATGTACCCGTTTAAGGAGCACGATTTTTATTTTATTTCAAGTTTTTCAAAAACACTACTTTCAGATTGTTTAAACATTTCAGAGACACGATTTCTAAGTTATTTTAAACCTTTCAGGGACACAATTTTTAGGTTATCTTAATCTTTTCAGAGACACTCATCAAGTTATTTTTACTCACCGAGCTGCACGAATTTCAAGTTATTTTAATCTTTTTCGAGGCACTAGTAGTAGGTTGCTTCAAACCTTATATCAACACGATTTTCAAGTAAAACTACACCAAACGTTTGCTTCGTGGAATAAGATGTACGAAGAAAAATTTGAGAACCGCGTGCTTTATGGGGGTTCAAATTTAGCACCACAATGCTTGAAGTAGGTGGAACGTTAGGTAAAGCAATTGCGTCAAGTTTTCTATCACACTTGGCAGGGATCACAAGCAAAGAGAATGATGAGGTTGATATCTCACTCGAAGATAGATTAGGTGTCAGATTAAGGTCGATCCCTAACCGCAACAAAAACGTTCTAAAAAGAAGAAGTAGGAAGGCACCCTTCAGTATGGCTGCTTAAAAGAAAGCGGAATCTAAGCACAAGGTGCATAGAAACAGTAAGTTCAGACGAGACTTCATAAAAAAAGAAGTAGGTGCTGAAAAACAGAAGAGTGAACGGAAAAAGATGGTCCTTAACAAAAAATTTTATTTCAACGTAAAGTTGGCCTACATAATTCTAGCTAGAGACATCACATTTTTCCTCCTGGAAGTGCTATTATTCCCATAGGTATGTACAACTCAGAGGTTGAAATCTCACTTGGAAGGAAGGCCTTTACGAGAATGAAGAAAACCTGAGGAAAATAAGCATGGTATATTAAAAAAAACTCATTCTGATGTGCCTTGAACACTGGGAACTATTATTTAGTGAGAGTGTTTATTATTACAAAGTGTTCATATTAAATTTGATTTGTTATTTATCGTCAGTAACGTTAAAAGTATAAATCTTCGATTAATTTTCATATTCGATAACTAGTGAAAATATATCTTAGTGTAGCACAACACATGTCATTGTATGATCACTGCTATAATTGAGCATTGAGTGAGTGAGCCTTCTTAGACGCCCGTAATGCTTTTTTAAGAAACAAAAATCATGGAATGGCAAAAAATTACTCTTTCCTAAAAGTTGACCAAGAGTTTGAAGTGTGATTAATAGTATGTGGACACTGAACAGCTGATGTTGAAGTTCCTAGTGAATCAGAAGAGAATCTAAATTGTGGACTGAATGTTTTTGTAGAAGCTGACATTTGTGCGACGCTCAAAGTAAATTATTCAGGTTTATTTATAGAACAGGTCTAAATTTAAATTATAAGTTTGTTAAAGGGTCTTTAGCTACAACAAAGGTGCTCCATATATATAGAGTCAGGATGGAGGCACTATTTACGGATTTGGGGGAACGCGGAATCTAAGCAAGCACAGCAAGCACATGGTGTGTTCCTCCGCACAAGATACCCCTGCGCATAAGAAGAGATAGGAAAGAAGCACAAGAATTAAACAAGGTGAGAGTTATATTCTGTACAATCGTAATATTTCCTTGAGGGAAGAGCAGATCTAAGCGCAATTAACAAAGCAAGCGCGCGTTCCACGGAAGAACATTTTTTGTACTTCTACATAATGCACGTAATAATGAATTTGCCAGCACTTTGGTAAAAATTATACTTATTGGCTGTTTGTGTTGGCTGCTTCGCACGCTGATAAGGAGATTCACAGTGTGACATTGAATGGCTTGAGGGCAGGATGTCAACTACAATTATTATCCGAGGTTTTCCAGCAACTGCATGGAATCCAGGATACACGACATTGCCTTCTTTTTGTGGCACTCCACCGTGTCTCCTGTGACGTGCAGCCGGTGGTGTCGCTACAGCTTTTGTTTGGTCAGTGCACCGTA
The DNA here is from genome assembly GCA_030386875.1 of Morinoia aosen. Taxonomy (NCBI): domain Eukaryota; kingdom Metazoa; phylum Arthropoda; class Malacostraca; order Amphipoda; family Talitridae; genus Morinoia; species Morinoia aosen. Next base: position 36,948,430 of record CM059561.1, on the reverse strand, counting down.
AACATTATTATATATATATATATAAGAACGTTTTAGCCTCGCTTAACCACGACAAAGATTTTCCAAGAGAGGAAAGAGGAAGGCACCATTTAGTATGGAGTTGAGGGAACGCGGAATCTATGCACAAGGTGCACAGAAACAGTAAGCTAGGAAAGAAGTTCATGAAACAAGAAAAAAGTTGAAGAAGAAAGTAGTAGGTGCTGAAAAACAGGACAGCAGTGAACCGAAAAAAGATGGTCCGTAACAAAACAAAAACCTATTTTATTACAACAAAAAGGAAGCCTACCTAACCTTTAGCTCAGGCCCTCACATAGTCCCCCTGGGAGCGCCAATTCCCATAGATACAATAGTTGTATCCCCCTGAGGGGTGCACCGTAAACATGTGCAAAAATCACGAAAAAAGTGGCAGTATGTATGCTAGAAAAACTGGTTTGCCTAATACTTTTTTAAGAGATATCTGTCGCAATATTTCCGTTTCAAAACGCCTTATTCACATCATTGTTGCGAAAGTCTACATCTGCAATATTGCTAGAATATTTAACAAAATTCAGCAGAGTTTGGTCAATACATGTTTGATAAGAGTCAATTTTTCCAAAATTTACTTCTTCGTTAAGCGTGCTTACAGGATCACGAACATAAAACAACAAACTTGTTTACTTCGGAGCTCAATAGGCAACACGAAAACCAATTTCCGCAATTGTTTTTCACCGACTCCAAAAAATTACGTTTCCATCCGCGTCGGTTTGAAATCTGTGGATGCGGAAGTCGGGGTTTTCCTGAAGTGAGGCTGCACCTTGATCCGTGACCGGAAAAGTACTTCATGTTTCGCCAAGTAGTGAGCTCATGCGGACCGTGAAGCAAAAGAACTTTCCTTCTCATTCTTTTGAGAGGCTAGAATGATTCATCGAGCGTAATGGAGGGAGTATTGCGAATGATTCTGAAGATTAATGAAGATTGCGAATGATTCTGAAAATTAATGAAGATTGCGAATGATTCTGAAAATTAATAAAGATTGCGGAGGATTCTGAAGATTAATGAAAATTGCGGATGATTCTGAAGATTTTGGTTGATTCTGGATATTAGAGAAGATTGTGGAAGATTCTGTAGCTGTGCAAAGATTAAGAGGAGAAAATTACAAAGCCTTGCATAGATTGAGGGAAGAATGAATGATCAATTGAAGAAACAGAAAGAAGTATGCACTTCCATGTTGCTCATAATCAGGACGTTGAGAGCACCACAATATTTCAAGTATGCCAATAATTACTCGCAAAGAAGATAGGCCCACCACCTTAGCGGTCAATTTCTTTACTTGGAGTAATTACCGCTTATTTTGCGATACGTTTCGCTCGATTAGTATTCAGCCTCGCGTATGTAAACTACTTCAGCTAACACGCCCAACACAATTTTTCTTTTTCCGACACGTGGTTCGTATTGTTGGTTGTGTAGTTCAGAACAGTGGTGGCCGTACCAGTCAAGACTCGACTGAAATGAGCAATCCTAGTTAACCCAGTCTAACTCTTCGCCGCCTGCATGCATGTTTTTCGTCGCCTAAGCGATTTAATCGCTTAAATCACTTATCAAGCGAAAAACATGCATGCAGACGGCGAAAAAGTTAGCCTGGGTAACAAGCAAGAAGGGTTGACAGTTTAGCATTAATTGCTCGAGATTCAAATTTCAAATTTCAATAACGGATCGACGTTTCAAGGTGATATCAATGCAGCTCATTTGCATTACTCCGATCGACACACAATAGCTCAATTCATCGCCACTTAATTCTCTTCATCCGATGACAATAGCAACCAATTCAACACAAAGCGACAGAAAATAGCAATGAAGAGAAATATTTTGAGGTAATTATGTATAATTTCCGTTAGATATTAGAAAGAAACGGACGTGTTCCCGTGAGATCCAGGTTTGACAATTTAATAGCACCGGAGTGGCGGATAAATTTTGCTCCAAAATTTAGAACCCGACTTGCTCAGCTTTTCAATCGAGATGAAAGACTGGCATCATTGATGGTTTCTATAAACGCTGGTAAAATTTCAGTGGCATGAGATGAGACGTGAACCCAACATTTCATTGGAGATTAAATTGGGGATCTTGCATGTAATCAGACTATCGAGAAAAAATTAATTTAAAAAATTAACTTGAAGTGAAATGAACACATGAATTCCATATTTGGCACAATTACTTTTGACGACACGATGGCTTTTTTTGAGTAACAAAGCATAGCGTGAAGGTAAATACAAGCTACGAGTGTGAACAAAAGAGACCGGTTGACTACACCGGGAACAGAAGTGCGACCGTCACAAAGCGTTCTGGGCCAAAAAGTCCGACTTCGCAATTCAGGAAGAAAAATAAAATCGGAGCTCACTCTATGAGTAATTACTGTGTGTTTGTACGAATGAAAATCGAAAAATGATAGCAAAATTTTACGGAATTAATATCAAGGAAACACTGAACAGGTAAGCAACGAAATAATACGCGTGAAGTTAAGGTTCGCCAATAGTGCACGCTCAAAATTGCAGATAAAGCAGAAAAATGTTGCAACACCAGGCAGTCAGGGAACACGAATGGGTCTCAATTTCATCAACACAAGGTAAATGGAATCAATTATTTTAAATATAAAAGATTAATTGTGACGGTGTTGAACGTTTGGGGAAAATGTTAGGACCTTTTACCCAACTTAGTGAAAACGACAGTTGATCCAAGATTCAAATTACAAGATATAATTTGAATTTATCAAAATTCAAGAATATATATTAACGTTCAAGTAAACACATGGACATGACCAAGTGAGCTAGCTAGAAACAAACAATTCAAGAACTACGCCCTGCACAACTAAACCAATACAAAACGTAACGTCCCATCGATTTAAATTGCTCTACTGTGGCAAACAACCTACTGTGGCAAACAACCTCGTATTTTCAAAGAACCATCGCGAAGGAAAATACGGGTTAATGAGTGTCAGGGACCCAATAGGCCCTTGGTAAAAATAATCAAGTGTTCTCATTGCTTGAACAAACTGAAAAAAGGAAGTTAAGGCCAACGTGTGAGGTTGCTTGCGCTAGAGCGGAACTGAGCCGCTAACTTGATTGCCTCGACCGTCCCTCAGGGGGATACAACTATTGTATCTATGGGAATTAGCGCTCCCAGGGGAACCATGTGAGGGCCCGAGCTAAAGGTTAGGTAGGCTTCCTTTTTGATGTAATAAAATAGGTATTTGTTTTGTTACGGACCATCTTTTTTTTCGGTTCACTACTCTCCTGTTTTTCAGCACCTACTACTTTCTTCTTCAACTTTTTTCTTGTTTCATGAACTTCTTTCCCAGCTTACTGTTTCTGTGCACCTTGTGCGTAGATTCCGCGTTCCCTCAACTCCATACTAAATGGTGCCTTCCTCTTTCCTCTCTTAGAACATCTTTGTCGTGGTTAAAGAGAGGCTAAAACTTTCTTATGTAATAATTATATAATAATTGCTTCGACCGGCCTGGTGCACTGCACTGATCTTGCGGCACTGCACTGATCTTGCGGCACTGTACACTGCACTGATCTTGCGGCACTGCATTGATCTTGCGGCACTGCACAGATCTTGCGGCACTGCACAGATCTTGCGGCACTGCACAGATCTTGCGGCACTGCACAGATCTTGCGGCACTGCACAGATCTTGCGGCACTGCACAGATCTTGCGGCACTGCACAGATCTTGCGGCACTGCACAGATCTTGCGGCACTGCACTGATCTTGCAGCACTGAACAGATCTTGCGGCACTGCACAGATCTTGCGGCACTGCACAGATCTTGCAGCACTGCACACTGCACTTATTCACTGCAGTATTGCGCACAGCTTCGATTCACTACAGTTTATTAGTTTATTAGTTAGTTTAAGCCTCCCTATCCTCAACGAATGAGATCCAAAAAGAGGAAGGAAGAAGGCACCATTTAGTGTGGAGTTAAGGGAACGCGGAATCCACGCTGAAAGGGCACAGAAACAGTAAGCTCAGAAAGAAGTTCATGAAAAAAGAAAAAGTTGAAGAAGAAAGTAGTAGGTGCTGAAAAACCGGACAGCAGTGAACCGAAAAAAGGTGGTCCTTAACATAACAAAAAAAACTTTTATTTCAACAAAAAAAAGGCCTACCTAATTCTCAGCTCGGGGCCTCACGTTTTTCCCCTGGGAGCGCTAATTCCCATAGATACAATAGTTGTATCCCCCTGAGGGGACTTTATTCAATATTAAACGTCTATTTTTGACGTAACATGACTTCACTCTTGAGCATTCATTCCAAAAATGGTCCCTCCTTAAACGCAAAATGATTAACCTCGCGGTTATTAACCCCTACATGGTGCAGCCAACTAAAATACTCGTACACATAATTTCTCGTCGAACAGTTGCCCTAATTCAATATATGAAGTTCACTGTAGAACGGCAGTTTCGTCATCATTGTGACGTCGGTGACAACCTGACGCCAGCGCCAGCGGTGGTTGTAATAACTGTAGCACGAGGTTGTACCGATGAATAAGGGTTAGTCGAATTAACGAGGCAAGTTAAAGTTTTTCCAAGCATTTTCCTGTTCTTCGCGCGAACACGAGCGCAAAAATGAATACGCTTCACATGCGTAGAATTGAGAAATAAGGTGCGCAATTCCAACCCCTTGGTTGCCCCTCACGTGAGAAATTATGGTCTGTGTAATTTTGCAGAGTCTCTAATGTCACTGGAAACGACCATCGTCGTTATCACAAAAAAATAGACATGTAATGCGAATCCACAAGCTTGCATTGAGACTGAGTTGTAAACAAAAGTAGTCATGTGGAGTAGCTCTTGGTTAGAAGCGAACATCTCTGGCAGAAGAGACCAAATTTTTCTTGAAGAGCTACTTTGCGCACCGCTGACATTTGGTACGTTACTCGTGAATCACATGGCTGAATCCCATTAGTCCCCCAAATCCCACGAGCTGTCCGAATCCTTCGAGTTGTCCGAATCCTACGAGTTGTCCGAATCCTACGAGTTGTCCGAATCCTACGAGTTGTCCGAATCCTACGAGTTGTCCGAATCCTACGAGTTGTCCGAATCCTACGAGTTGTCCGAATCCTACGAGTTGTCCGAATCCTACGAGTTGTCCGAATCCTACGAGTTGTCCGAATCCTACGAGTTGTCCGAATCCTACGAGTTGTCCGAATCCTACGAGTTGTCCGAATCCTACGAGTTGTCCGAATCCTACGAGTTGTCCGAATCCTACGACTTGTCCGAATCCTACGAGTTGTCCGAATCCTACGAGTTGTCCGAATCCTACGAGTTGTCCGAATCCTACGAGTTGTCCGAATCCTACGAGTTGTCCGAATCCTACGAGTTGTCCGAATCCTACGAGTTGTCCGAATCCTACGAGTTGTCCGAATCCTACGAGTTGTCCGAATCCTACGAGTTGTCCGAATCCTACGAGTTGTCCGAATCCTACGAGTTGTCCGAATCAAACATATTGTGCGAGTCCAACGAGTCGTCCGAATCGAATTAGACGTCCAAATCGATGGAGCTGTTCATAGTGAATGACCGTTGCCAAGTCATCGAACTCGGCCTCGCACCCATGTATAATAAGCCATTTCTTTAATTGCTCATCACGTCATTCATGTGCCTTTAAGTGTTTTTTTATAGCCACGTATTGGTTCCGAGCGTCACTGATACTCGCTCTCACCGTCACCTTCGGTGGGGGCTCAGGGCCACTGCGGCAATCGCAGACGCGGCAGACTGAGCTCACAACACATCAGATTGCTAGTTATTTTAAGCCTCTTAATTACAATAAAGGTGTTCCAAAGAGAGGAAGGATGAAGGTTACCATTTAGTATCGAGTTAAAGGAATAGGGGAATTTATGCGCAAGGTATGTTCCCTCATAAGATCCCCTGTGTATAGAAACAGTGTGATGGAAAGAAAGGCCGTGAAACAAGAGAAAAATTGAAAAAGGAAGTAAAATGGGCTAAAAAATGTGACTGTGACGAAAAAATATGGTCCATCACAAAAAAAACCTGTTCTATTTCAATAAAGAGAAGGCCTTCCTAACTCTCACCCGGGGCCTTACATTTTACCCTTGGGAGCGCTAAATCCCACAAATACTATGGTTATATTTACCATAGGAGACGATGTCCACAATATGTATCTGTGCTGTCACATTAGTATAAAATGCGCATCCCACAAATGAAGGTCCAGGGAGGGCGGAAATGTTCATTTGATCATCAACCAAACACGATTTTTTTTTAGAAAATGTGCACTGCTTTGGTTTTTGCCGTCAACTTTTTATCGACCCTTTTTATGGCCAAATTTCCCACCGTTTTCAAGTAAGTGTAGTTTGTGTAGGTCTGTACCCGAGCGCAACAATAACACGTACAAAATAATGCAACGATCATATACCGGACAAGTTCACCTGTCTTGCAAGCGCAACTTTTCATCTTTTTATTTGTCATTGAAGGTTTAACCACCGAAGATTTCGCTGCGTAAGGGTGTATCAAAGACTTAAGTTTATGCAAGTCCAGTCAAGTTCACGTGCGTGCAGTCAAGTTCACGTGCCTGCAGTCAAGTTCACGTGCCTGCAGTCAAGTTCACGTGCCTGCAGTCAAGTTCACGTGCCTGCAGTCAAGTTCACGTGCCTGCAGTCAAGTTCACGTGCCTGCAGTCAAGTTCACGTGCGTGCAGTCAAGCTCACGTGCGTGCAGTCAAGCTCACGTGCGTGCAGTCAAGTTCACGTGCTTGCAGTCAAGTTCACGCGCGTGCAGTCAAGTTCACGTGCGTGCAGTCAAGTTCACGTGCGTGCAGCCAAGTTCACGTGCGTGCAGTCAAGTTCACGTGCGTGCAGTCAAGTTCACGTGCGTGCAGCCAAGTTCACGTGCGTGCAGTCAAGTTCACGTGCGTGCAGTCAAGTTCACGTGTTGCACTTATGATGAGCCCACATGTTAAGTCTGGTCCAAAAACGTGCACCGCAGCAGCATGGTTGGTACATGAGCGTGCAGTGCAGCAGACACGTGTAGTGCAGCAGACACGTGCACGCGCGCGCCCGTAATCAGCGCGTCTGCACACCGCGTATGAGGGATGGCCGGACGCGCGGCACTCCCCTTCTTGAATGAGCTGACTCATCCAAGTGGCTCTTCAAACGTTGACTACGTAGTGGTACATTTTGGTGCCGTTAGGTAAATTGTTCATTTACGTACCGGTGCAAGAGAATGGCATTTCAGAAATTTCATTACCTCAACATTAATTTTGGTGTACGAGGTAAAGTATCATCAGGGAATTATACAATTTATAATTTTTATATTAAATAGCAAGGTGTTTCAGCAGTCGGAGTGGTTATTAAATTCTGCTACTCACAACCTAAGTAACTCAAACGCAGTCACCGCGTCAATATTGGCCGAGGGATGGACCGGTACGATGAGGTCAATGAGGCGACATGGCATACTCGAGCTGGTCTGAGCCAAATTTGAGGGGCTGGATGAGTTACGCTCTCAACTTACGGTGTGTGGATATCAAGAGACATGATGCACCGTAATCTAGAGATGGCGATGATCGCCCCCTGCAAGTTCCATCCTTCCCATCCAAAAAACTTCTTCCCTCAAGTCCCCTCTTCCTCTCTAGAGCCTCATTTTTTCGTTTTAATCCCTCTCTTCTCGAAATTTTCCCTCTAAGTCCAACTTTCACGCGCACGGAAGCCAAGAAAGACCTGACAGTTCGGCCAGCGTGACGCAGAAGGCCGCTCGTCTCTCCTCACAAAACAGCACGCCCGCTGCGCTTGATTCAGCTTTACTCTTCTCAGTTTGTGCAGCATATAAATGAGAATTTCGGCGCAAATTTAATGCAGTGATTAGATGTTAGTTTAAGCCTCCCTAACCGCAACAAAGGCGTTCCAAAAAGAGGAAGGGACTATTTAGCATGGAGATACGTGAACGTGGTACCTATGCATAAGGTGTATAGAAACAGTAGAAAGAAATTTCAAAGGGTTTCAAAGTGTAGGGGTTTCAAATGGTGAACTGATCATTTTAAGATCTGGAATATGTTAACAAGACTTGGCAAAAGCGAGAGATGAGGAATTTTCACTCTAATTGAGCAGCAGGAACGTAATTTAACACGTTGACTACGATTGCGCGGGTCGTAAAGTTGATTTGATTAGGTTGCAAAAAAAGACAGGGGAAATCAAGTTATCTGCTCGAATAAGTTTCCATCCTTCGTAAGAAATGAGCAAAATATAAGTGCCCAATAATATTTTCCTCGTAGGATAAAAATTCCTTCAAAAAGAGTTAGCAAAATGATTTGAAATGTTATTCATTTACATTGGTGCCTGTATGAACAATTTACCTAGTGGTACACATTTGTCCCACTCTGTAGTCAACGCGTTAAACATTTACTATATTTAAAAATAATATCGGAGGGCGTTGAAAAATTCTTTTTTGTTGTGTCTAACCTTACAAAGTCATTGAAACTGACACCAATTCTATTATGAAGCTGCTACATTGTTGCCTAATAAAAGCACCATGCAGTACAAAAACTGAAGTTCACAAGGTTTCCCTCAATTTGACAATCGCCATCAGCCCACCATGAAATTTTGAGCGCAGCCGCGCAGCGAAGGTCAGTCAATCTTTGACGCTTGAAATGCCCTGAATGTTAAGCCGATTTTTTGTTCATTAACAAAGGTCACAAACCTCATTAAGGCCGTAAAAAGTTTTCAACACTTGCAGTTGGCGTCACGCTGGCTCCACAGGGCGTAAACACGACCGGCTCACGACCGCAGGTGTTCAGGCTAACTTGCGTGACGGTCAAGGGGTTTGCTCGCGTAATATGGGCTTTGAAAATGTCAAGGTGTAGCGGGAAGATATCGCTACCAAATTTCCTTCAATCGTATGTCATGCCTGAATAAATTTTTGTTTATAACATCAATGTGTAAGGTCGGTGATACGTCGGTTTCCCACGACAGAGAGAGTAAACGCCCACAAAATTAAGAATGATATCACCAACTTTTCCATCGGGACATCTATGATTTTAGCCGCCCATGTATAGCTTCTGCATCAGGTGGCAAAAATTATAGATGCAACGGCGAAAAAGTTAGAGTGGGTACTCATGCCGCGACCTAAGTAGGCAAGGCAACGCGGACTCCAGCGAATATTAAAGGGAACTGCAAGTCCCGAAAGGCGTTGGGAGGAGTTCAGACATCATAGCATAAAATGCTTATGAGATCTATCTTAGAATAACTCTACAGCACGACAACGCACAGTCCCGCCTACAGAACCTCAGGTCCCGATAAAGATTTCAGAAAAAGTGAGCGTCGCCGTAGGCAAAACTTTGATAAACATTTGTTTCTTTACAGACACGGTATTACATGTGTAAAAGATGCAAAATTCATTACGGGAAATGAGGAAAATCAAACCTATGAAGACACAAATAGTATTCAGTGCTTCTCTTGTTCCTATATGGCTGATACGTCTGCTCCGTTCACATCTGCCCTGTGCCACAGCCACGTCGTATCACAAATGACCGTAGTTTAAGACACCGAAAGACTTCAGACTCTTAGGTCTTTCAAGGCAAATTAACTTCGATAAATCGTCAACGTTGTCTCAGAACTACAAAAAAATGGACAGTGGTTGACAATTTTCACTGCACGTTTTATTTACGCATTTAAAATGTAAGGAGGAAAATTTACACCTGTTTGTATCTAGGGATGAAGTTCAAATATTCTCATAAAAAATTGAGCTTTCACTCTCCGTCTGTAAGACATACAATAACCCAATGATATTATTCGATATTCGTTGTCTATATTCAATTGAATAGAAAATTAGGCCGATGCATGTGGTAATTTACGAAAGTTGACTCAAAAGCTCGGGTATTTTTTTGGATCCGAATATGACGTAGCAACGGGGCATAACTCATGACGAACATCATCGAAGAGAGCCAATCGTAGTTTACACGATTTCACTGATATGAATTATTGAACTACTGATTTGAATGTATCGACAGAAGCCTCCGGATGTCGGTAAGGAAAAACTACGGAATAATGCAGTTCGCCGGCAGTCGAGCTACCTCACATGAACAAGTTCAGGTACAACAACACAAAATACAACAAATTTTTTAGGTGTCGAATATTCGGCGCCGTAAAAACTGAAGTCAACGATGCGTGTGCACACAAAAAATCCAAATACCCAAGGTTTGTAAGAGACGCCACGTAAATAGTTAGGCATGGACGTCTTTATTGAATGGGCGCGGAAATTCCATTTAAAATATTTCCATTAGAATTTTTCAAATTAGTTCTGCAGAAGCTCTTTAAATTGGCTTCACCACATTAATGTTTTAGCTGGTGCAGAAACCAACATACGATGTTTCAAGTTGTCAGCCTTTGTAAAGACACCGAAAAATCAAATAATTCAAAAGTGTAAACCATATATGCGTGGGAAGGAACGCGTCACAACACAAAATGAACGTATCTGGTCAAACTGATTGAAAACGCATCTTTCCTTAAACTCAACATTACACTTTGACTGCGGCAGGTAAAACAGAAGTTTAAAAATTCAACTCAAATATAAAGTTAGCTATCGTAAATAGTGTTAAAAATAATAGACATTAACTGGATCATGCCTTTGTTTGGTTTTCATTAAGTATTTATGGAAATTGAGTTTGTGTATACTGGTCGATCAGCAGTATTATGAAAATTCCCTCCGTGTACACATGTGGCTCACGTTGCGGTCGAAGTGTTAAGAATAAAATTAAAAACTATGACAAAAACTAGAATCGATGATGGTCAGACTGATGGAAACGCATTGAACTTTTCATTAACTCACAGCTAAAAATAAAATTAAAAACCAGACAAGTACTAGAATCGATGATAGTCGAACAACATGAATGCCAGCCACTCGCCCAAACCCGGATCTGACTCGCAGTTATCCTGCGCTCAGACCATGAGCGGTGAACCGCATCGCTGAGACCCTGCGACTCGGACGTAACCAACGCCAATCCAAAGGCGAGGTATTTCCTGTTCGGTAATATTGCTATTTAGGCAAGGTTCAGCCTTCCATTTTCGCTCAGTTAATGCAACCATCTAATGGAAACTTGGAACTTAACACTTTGACTGCGGCGTGAACAACCGGTGGTCACTGAAGGGATTTTCATAATGCTACTGACCGACCATGTCAAAAAATCAATTTTTTTAATTAATTGATGAAAACTGAATGAAGGCACGACCTATTTAACGCTCTAATATGCAAAATTGGTTTAAACAATTAACTCTAACTCGAGTTGGATATTGAATCCACCGCCGGTAACGTGCTTAAGTTCAAAAGACACCACAATTAGGGTGAAAACTAGGAGTCTCGGTTAGCATTGCTCACTACTTAGGCAAAAATTTTACGAGACGAAGAAGTAAAATGGAAATAAAATATAAGCCCCAGAAATTCCAGTAGAAATTCGGTTGCAGCGTAAAATTACCTTCCCCTCGAAGGAGACGGAAAAGTAGGGAGTGCAATTATAAGGCCAAACTAACAACAAATCTAATTATACGCGAGTTGGTCAAATCTTATACGCGAGTTGGTGATTTTGTCGCGAGTTACTGGGATTTTCATTTGAGGTCAGCAACAGCCACTTTAACTCGACACCACAAACATTCATGGGAAATTTTTTGAAAACCAATAAACGTGAGGGTAGCTCTGTAAAAAATTCGTACATTTCATCTGACATGAAGCAAGAGGACTTCAGTTGGTATTACGGCTCTGAAACCAAAGGTTTTGAAGAAATAACTGCACGGAAAAAAAATCAGTCCCACGAAAAAAATGACGAGCTAAATTTAAAAAAAATGAACTTCAAGTCCAGGCTAGCAACCGTTCATTTTAAGGTACGTTTCAGCAAGCCCTTTATCATGAAATAATTCATGGTTTAGGTTACTGTGGGTTGAGAAATGCATTCCAAAGCACTGTATCGTTCTAATATTATTATTATATAAGAAAGTTTTAGCCTCCCTTAACCACGACAAAGATGTTCCAAGAGAGGAAGGAGGAAGGCACCATTTAGTATGGAGTTGAGGGAATGCGGAATCTATACACAAGGTGCACAGAAACAGTAAGTTAAGAAAGAAGATCATGAAACAAGAAAAAGTTGAAGAAGAAAGTAGTAGGTGCTGAAAAACAGGACAGCAGTGAACCGAAAAAGGTGGTCCTTTACAAAACCAAAGCCTATTCTATTTCAACAAAAAAAGGAAGCCTACCTAACCTTTAGCTCGGGCCCTCACATAGTCCCCCTGGGAGCGCTAATTCCCATAGACACAATAGTTGTACCCCCCTGCGGGGATCGTTCTAAGAAAGTAAGTCCAGGTACGAGTAGTCACCGCGGCAGAGTGCTTAAGAGCGCGCACTCTTCATCGGAATGTGTTGGTGGTTCGAATCCCGGCAGTACCGCCTGGTGATTCTCCCCGTTGGGAAAAGGGAGAACTCAGCCACAATTTCTCTCTCTACCCAGGTGTTGGAAGTGGGTGCTGTAGCTTGACCGGGATGGCCGTCATTGCGTCCTGGACTTTGTTAAAAGGCATTTGAAAAACCAATTTTCAAAATGACGTGCATCAGGCTTGCTTGGAATAAAACATCATTTTTTGTGAGATGCAAGCAAGGCTTACCTTGAGCTCGTCGATGAGGCGGTCGGTGGAGGCGACGGAGCTGAGCGACTCCAGGGAGGTCAGTCCAGCCTCCAGCTCGTTCTGGAGTGACTCCAGCACGCTGCCCGCCAGTCTGCTCCATGTGAGACGTCATATGAATGACCAGGTTTATTTATCAATATTATCACAATTATTATTTGTAACCGTCATTATTCTCATACCAGTTTTATTTATCGTTATCATAATTATTAATAGTTCGAGATTACCGAGCCACTGTCATAATTCTCATACCAGGCTTATTTATCATTATGACAATCTATACTATAATAAGAGCCGCGTCCGTCCGTCGGTCTGTCCGAAGCCAGCCTGCAGTGTGTGATGAGCGTATCTGTGATACAAGCTCCAGCCCTATATATTTTGACGGGCCGTGTTCACGCGGCCTCATCAACTCTCGAGAGATCTAATTTTTTTATTTCTTACGGCTTTTCTTTCATTTCGCCTTCTTTCTTATGTCAAATAAAGGGGGTGGACTAGTTATTAATAGTTTGAGATTACCTAGCCACTGTCATAATTCTCATACCAGGCTTATTCACCATTATCACGACTATTTACTGTTTCAGATTACCAAGCCACTGTCCTTATTCTCTTCATTAGTTAATTATGATACTCTCGCCAAAAAAAGCGATCCAAATTAGGCGAAAAGAAAAGACCACTTAGTCTGGGGTGCAGGAAAAGGGGAATTTATTCACAAGGTGTATTCCCACGTACGATACCCTGCGCATTGAAATAGGAAGTTAAAAATGCAGAGGAAAAAAAGAGATAGCAGAGAAGGCATGAGCTCTGAAGGAAGCAGGGTATGCTCGCAAGGTAGAAGTATTGAAGGCCTATACTATAGCTGAGGTGACCTAACAGTACCTACCTGAGGGCGCTAGTTATCACAGTACATGACAAACAAACCTAATTTACATTTATCGTCTATCATATGTTCTTAAAGGCCGATGTTAAATGAATGAGCACATGATATTTGAACTTTTGAACTAAAACTCTGAGACTTCCTGAACAATTCTTCACGCTTAACCCTTTAACGCCCACATTTTTATACTCATATTACCGTTATCACAATCACTATCACTAAACCGACGCTGGCATTAGGTAGTCACTGTTATCAAGATGGGGAAGGAACTGCCACTCGGCAGTGAAGTTCAAAAGACACATTAGTGAATAAATTGAATAAGAAATACAATATATTATTGTTATTTTTGAAAGAAGACCGTTCAATCCACTTGGGCGTTAAAGGGTTAAGCAAAGGCCGTCAAATAAGTGAAGTCATTTGTTCCTAACAGGTATAAGTATGTTAATTTTTGTGAATCATTCGAATGTTCAACGGCCTTGAAAAACTGTTTGCATGCCTAGTCAAAATACAGTACGATTGCTAAATAAAATGTAATTTTAATGAAGAGTTTAGAATGAGAGATGAATTTATGACAAATATGCACGAATGGAGTTCACTGAAATTGTAGATCTACTAACTCGTAAAGTAGTCAATTATTGAAGACAAAACACAGACAAACATTTAAAGATAAAAGCAATTAGCTCATGCATCGAAGTCATGCGCATCACTCTCTTTTTACTCAAAGTGATAGAGTTTACTTAAACTTTTAGAGATAATAATATAAAAATAATAAGAGTAAGAACCAAAAATAATTAAAATATCGATAAGTATGTACATTGACATAAATAAATGACAAATAAACAAATAAATATATAAACAAATAAATGAATGCGCATTACTATCCTGAGAACTAAACAAAGGAGCCCCTCACCTCGTCCTGGACGGCTGATGGTGCGCATGTTTTTGCTCCTCGAGGAGATTCTCGTATTTCTCTTTGAACTCCTGCAGGGCCCGTCGCGTTTGTCTGGCGAGAACAAATTTAAGAAACACATTAACTACTCATCGTATTTCTCTTCGCTGCACACGATTTTCCAAATGAAAACAAAGGTAAAACCAATATTTCAACTGAAACATCGACGGAAAGAAACTAAGTGAACTTAAATACATTGGAGCAAGAAGTCGGCGCTCTGTGAACGAAGAGTTCTCAACACCCCGAGATTTGGACCAGATGCCGAGTTAATGGCCACGCATGAACGTCTTCACCCGCCTAGCGCGGAAATGCCTGGACTATTTGTCACAGAACACATTAAATTAAGAACAATAATCTCGTATTTGGCATCTGCATTTTGGAGCATCTGTAAAATGAAACGTATCATACAGTAAAACGTGTATATTACTGCACACATGGCTGTAATTTAAAGCTTTGTGTATTGTACTAAAACCGAACCAATAATTTAGAAATGCCTTCAATGAAATGTGATCATGATTTTCACGGTGGGAACGTAGGACTTATTCTTTCTTCAGTTCACGCACTTAGAACGACCAGTGCTTCACACCGTGCACAAACAGACGCGATCAATACACTAATGCATCTCTTTTCCAAGTTAAAGCTTGTAATATATCTGAATATTTGGTGCAGTTTTCAGCTGGGATTTTTAATATTTATCTACCCATACTGGCGGACGTCAAGCAAAAATATGTTCACAAGTTCTATTTGAAAACGCATCACTTCACAAAGATGGTGATTTCATTTCAACATTGTCTAAGCGTCAAGAAACCAGTAATTGAGCTGTAAAAAATCTTTCTTTCATTAGAAACGAGAAAAAATGGGTCAAAGCACTTCAAATAACTCTGAAGGTTAACTTCAAACTATCTCATGGTTTCCCCACCATAATTTTAGAGTGGAACACAAATCTAATACGGAAAATAACAGAAAAGTACAAAAACTCTTGATTGCATTAGCTGGATACATAAAACATCCATTTCTGAAAATTAGAGAAACTTCTCCACTCGAGCAATTACTGCAGGTGCGACCGACGGAACTTGTAGCATCAGTAATTTAATCCACCAGAATTTCCTTCGAATGACAATCTGGCATTGATTCGGACGCTAAAAAATGCACATTGCAATATTAGGAAGAACATTTGATTTCGACAGTATTTCTACAAGGCGACTGCTATTTAGAATCGAATGTAATTTTAGTTAATTACATGACGATACAAAATAATTCAAAATAATTAAAGCATGATAAACATTGAATACAAAATGGAAGCTGCAGTCATATTTAGAGCTGAGGCTGCATGCCCCGCCTACAGCTGCCATGAGCACAACGATTGCTGCAGTTATTGTCAGCACTTTAATTAAATGCTGTTACTTCCTCTAACACGTTGCTTGCGAGCTTGCGATACGCTCAAGTTCTTCCTGCAGCAAAACGACCCATCAATGGGTCGTTTGAAAAAGTTTTAACAATCGTCTAAAACTAATGCTATTCAATAGACCCATTTAGTATTTGTCATTCATAAAATTTAAACAACTTATGTTTTTAAATTTGAGTTGAATATTGAACCTCAGTTTAACCAACCCGTCGCAGTCAGCATGTTAAACCTATCCCGCACTGGACGTACCTGTGAGCACATCGTTCCAGATGCAACAAAACCCCCGCTTCTGACACCGTCCTGCCTCCGCCGCCACCGCCATTACTGCTGCTGGTGCTGCTGCTGCTACTGCCGGAGGAGGTTCCTCTTCCTTCGTCGAGGTCCTGGTTGTCTGAGGCGTCCTTGGGGCTTTGTCTGGTGGAGGTGCGGCGGTGAAGGCCGGGCTTAGTGAGGGGGGGAGAGCTGGAGGACCCTCGACCCACGAGGGTGTGGATCGCCTCCAGGGAGTCTGGCTCATGACCGCTCGTCCCAGAGTCGTGAAACGTATCTGGAATGATGACAATGGAGGACACTTAAAGTTTCGATTATCAACTATTGGAAAGCTTTTAACGTAGTGTTACAGGTTGATAACGTAATGTTAAAAATTCATAACGTAATGTTAAAAGTTGATAACGCAATGTTAAAAGTTGATAACGCAATGTTACAAAGATATAACAATGTTAAAAATTGATAACGCAATGCAATAAGTTGATAACTTAATGCTACAAGTTGATAACTTAATGCTACAAGTTGATTATTATTATTATATAAGAAAGTTTAAGCCTCCCTTAACCACGACTAAGATGTTCCAAGAGAGGAAAAAGGAAGGCACCATTTAGTATGGAGTTGAGGGAACGTGGAATCTATGCTCAAGGTGCACAGAAACAGTAAGCTAGGAAAAAAGTTCCTGAAACAAGAAAAAAGTTGAAGAAGAAAGTAGTAGGTGCTGAAAAATAGGACAGCAGTGAACCGAAAAAAGATGGTCCGTAACAAAACAAAAACCTATTTTATTACAACAAAAAGGAAGCCTACCTAACCTCTAGCTCGGGCCCACACATGGTTCCCCTAGGAGCGCTAATTCCCATAGATACAATAGTTGTATCCCCCTGAGGGGTGCTACAAGTTGATAACTTAATGCTACAAGTTGATAACGTAATGGTACAAGCTGATAACGTAATGGTACAAGCTGATAACGTAATGGTACAAGCTGATAACGTAATGGTACAAGTTGATAACGTAATGGTACAAGCTGATAACGTAATGGTACAAGTTTATAACGTAATGGTACAAGATTATAACGTAATGGTACAAGTTGATAACGTAATGGTACAAGTTGATAACGCAACGGTACAAGTTGATAACGTAATGGTACAAGTATATAACTTAATGGTACAAGTATATAACTTAATGGTACAAGTTGATAACGCAATGGTACAAGTTGATAACGCAATGGTACAAGTTGATAACGCAATGTTACAAGTTGATAACGCAATGGTACAAGTTGATAACGCAATGGTACAAGTTGATAACGCAATGGTACAAGTTGATAACGCAATGTTACAAGTTGGTAACGCAACGGTACAAGTTGATAACGCAACGGTACAAGTTGATAACGCAACGGTACAAGTTGATAACGCAATGTTACAAGTTGATAACGCAACGGTACAAGTTGATAACGCAATGGTACAAGTTGATAACGCAATGGTACAAGTTGATAACGCAATGGTACAAGTTGATAACGCAATGGTACAAGTTGATAACGCAATGTTACAAGTTGATAACGCAACGGTACAAGTTGATAACGCAACGGTACAAGTTGATAACGCAACGGTACAAGTTGATAACGCAATGTTACAAGTTGATAACGCAATGGTACAAGTTGATAACGCAATGGTACAAGTTGATAACGCAATGGTACAAGTTGATAACGCAATGGTACAAGTTGATAACGCAATGGTACAAGTTGATAACGTAATGGTACAAGTTGATAACGTAATGGTACACCGTACAAGTTGATAACGCAATGGTACAAGTTGATAACGCAATGGTACAAGTTGATAACGCAATGGTACAAGTTGATAACGTAATGGTACAAGTTTATAACGTAATGGTACAAGTTTATAACGTAATGGTACAAGTTGATAACGCAATGGTACAAGTTGATAACGCAATGGTACAAGTTGATAACGCAATGGTACAAGTAAATAACGTAATGTTACAAGCTGATAACGTAAAATTTCAAGTTAATACGTTCCACAACGTGCGATAAGGTTGCAAGTTTTGAATGGTACTGTTCATAATATCAAAATAAGGTTAAACGGGCGTAAAAATTTTTACCTCGGCAGGATACTTCGATGAAACTTTACTCATTTCTTCAGACGAGTCCGCAGAACTCACGTACTCGGGTTATTAATTAAAAAAGATATTTGAATTTTTTAATTTGAGTACAATTTCAGGAACTCCGACAAGAACCCGGGCACAGCGTGTAGATGCTGGTGTAGTTTCAGGTAAACACCAGCAAAATTTGTTTTTAAAGCCTGAATCAGTAACGTATTTATCACCGAGTCGCTCACCTTCCAATAAAAGATCATGTCTTAAGTAGCATCGAAGTCACCAAGAGGATGAAAGCACGGGGACTTGTTTAACATCGAGATAAAAACACATAGATGTAGCGTATTTAATGCATGCGATACTCAGTCAGGTATCTTTCCGTCTGTCAAACTTCACTTATATTGGAATGCAATGCAATAACTTTTTTCCAGTTTATTCAAGAGTTCCTTAGATTAGATTTTAAGTTAGTTTAAGCATCCATAGCTACATTAAAAGTGTTTCCAAGAGAGTAAAGAGGAAGGCACCATTTAGTATGAAATTAAGGGAACAGAGAATCTATGCTCAAGTGTGTTCCCACATAGGATTTTCGCGTGTAAAATATCTAATTTGATAATTGCATAAAAATTGAGACACAAGCCAAAGAACGAAGTAATAGGAGATGAAGGAAAAGATTAGCAGTAAACCGAAAGACTAGATGTTAGCTTAAGCCTTCTTAGCCTCATCAAAGGCGTTCCAAAGAGAGGAAGGAAGAATGCACCGTTCAATGTAGAGTTAAGGGAACATGGGATCCATGCACAAGGTGCGTAGAAATAGTAAGTTGAGAAAAAAGTTTATGAAACAAGATAAAAGTTGAAGAAATTAATAGGTACTGAAAACGAAAATAGCAGAGAATCGAAAAAAAGAGGGATCGTAACTGAACAAAGAAAACGTATTTTATTTCAACTAAAGGCAGGCTTACCTAATATTTATCCCGAGACCTTACATATTCTCCCTAATAGAGTTAATTCCCGAAGATACAATAGTTGTATCCCCCTGAGGGGTAATGAACCGAAAAAGATGATCGGTAACGTACCAACCAAAGGAAAAAAAATTGTTTCAATAAAATGAAGCCCTACAACTATCAACTTTGGATCTCATATCTTCTCCCTAGGAGCGCTCATTCCCATAGACACAACAGTCGTGTCCGCTGTAATGAAGGTTGCCTCAGCGTCCATTGAAGCGAACTATATTATAATCACTTCAGAGGATGCACAAAACTGCATTAAGTGTTTCGTCAGTTTGTTGACACTCGACTTACGAGACAAATACCGACCACTTGAGTCCAAAAAAATCTCAAAATAAACTTTTGCGTATAACTCGACGGTTAGCGCGTTTGAGAGAAGTGAAAGCCTCGTGTAGTGGAATTTCAACTCAACAAGACCTGAGGCATTGAACAAAACTGTTGAACGTTAAGCCACGCGGTCAATTCAATCACATGGGGACAGACATTTGGGGGGCAGACATTTAGTTTGCTGCGCGTTTTTTTCGCAAGTACTAGGCAAAGTACCGAAAAGGAGGTACAGTTGTGTAGAGGCACGTTTGGAAATTACCCAAAAATCGGTGCACCGGTCTGGTAGGGTTAAGGCCCTAATGTATTATAAATGGTAGGCGTCTAAAGTAGTCATCAACGCCTTGATTTTTATATTTGTTGTGTTAATCAGATGACATGCATTTTGATAATTGTAAATTAGACCAACCTCGATATGTCGAAACAATTGGCGAGTATATTAAACTATTTAAATTCGAACAAAGGGTGTTCACCTAGCTCAGCATCGCATCACAACGGCTTAGTATTATTCACTACCGTTTACGACCGTGTAAATGCACTTCACAACTCGAACGAGTTTTCGGAATGACAACGGAAATTCGAGCCAGAACCACGTAAACTTTTCATGTTTATTCAGTTGTCACGATGAAGTTTTTGACTGCAGTTATGCAGTGAAGACGCGATAAATTTCAAAGTGAAGGAGTAAATTTCAACGTAAATTTTATCAGCGTCGAAGACCTAGGTGGAAGAATTTTTACTGAAATGAACGAAATCGTATTTCAGAAAAATTTTGGCTCCTACATTAGTCACTAAATCAGTGGAATTACATCTGATCCGCGGCACTACTGTAGTTTCTCAACCGTTATATAAATTAATTTCCATTCTCCACTTCGATACACGTGAGACTGAAAAGAGATTATTATGCACGAATGGGAGCTAAAGAACGCGAGTACCTTTTTCATCGATAATATGCATCGAACCAAGAAATTAACGCTCTTGTATACCGTTTTACTTTCAGCTTATATGGTTGGAGCCTTTCACCGAAATTGAACGCTTTGTAATCGCAAGAAAAACTGAAGACATAGAAATATCGAAAGTGTACGTGCAGAAAGTCGGTTGCATGGTAGATCAGCTTCTTGTACGCGAGCGAAATAGATAATGACGAGAATTGTCTACCTGCAGAGTGAACGCACAGAGCCTTTTAAAACAGGTGCAGTAGTAACTCTGGAGCACACTTTAGAGACAATAGATTAGATTAGATTAGATTAGATTACATGTTAGTTTAAGCATCCCAAACCGCTGAAAAAAGAGCGTTTCAAAGAGAAGAAGGATGAAGGCACTATTCTGAATGGAGATAAGGGAACGCGGTATCTATGCAGAAGGGAAATAAAAACAGTAAGTTGAGAAAGAAGTTCATGAAGCAAGATAAAAGTTTAAGAAGAAAGAAGAAGGTGCTGAAAAACAGGACAGCAGAGAGCCGAAAAAAGATGTTCCTTACAATAATAAAAACATTTTATTTCAACAAAAAGAAGGCCTACCCCTCATACTTTAAGGACAAAAACGAAGGAATGCCGTTTCCACCAGAAGGACGACGATAACTGCTACAGAGGTTGTGCGTTGTAAGCTCAAGCTCTGCGCGCAATGACTTAGCACTAAATCTCAACAGGAACACAAGTAACCAAGAAAGTTGAAACAACCGCAAAAAGTGAGATCGACGAGCAATCTGAAAGCAAAACAGATATCAGTGAGATTGAAGCACAACATTGGTCAGATCTCAGCAGCCCTCTCTCTCCACTCAAGAAAGCTGTCAAAACCCGCGTTTACTGAGGAAACGGTCTGCAGTGAACCGTGGTTTGCAAGCAATTTCCAGGCCTGAGAAAGCGAGAGTGAGGCTAGCTGTAGTGGCTTCATGACTCTGCGCAAGCACTTCATCTCAGGCTGTAAAGTTCCACGTCGATATTTAACACTAAAACGTAAACGTCGATATTTAACACCAAAATGATCAGAAAGTGCGTGCGCTGCGACTCGTGTTTGAAGTTTCGTCGGAGACGGAAGGAAAACAGATGAGGAAGGTTGTGTAAAAGAGAACTAAGGACGCACGAATTATTTGTTCTAGCAAATGTTTGGGTATCTACAGTGAATGAATTTTTGCGATATTGCGTATTTGGCCGGTAATCTTTAGCATCTGATGCGTCGGTGAATTCGGAAAAGATGAAAAATTGTGACGCAAGTATCGAAAACAAGAAAAAACACCGGTTTTCTCTCTTTCATCAACCATTATGGGCAGGGCGATATTTTTGATATGAGAAATGTAATCATTCACAAGAGGACAAATCCGGCGTTAAAAATAGGTCAGCACTCTCATTACTGAAACATTTCTGTGCAACGCTAGCAGGTTTCCTGCGTTCCTGAGACTTCAGCGTTAATGCTACCATTTTATTATTTAGTTTAGTAATTCCTAGCAGCTATGAAGGTGATCTCAAGAGAACTGAGAGAAGGGACCATCTAGTGTGGACTGCAGGAAATGAAGAATCAATGCACAAGGTTCACTCCACAAAATGCTCCACAAAATACCCTGCGAGAAACAGCGAGTCGGAAACAAATTTCATGGTAAAGGAGAGCGCAATACGTACGTGCTGGAAATCAAGACTACAGCGAACCGAAAATAGAGGGTCCATAACGAAATGAAAACGTTCTATTTCAACGAAAGGAAGACCTACCAAACCTTCAGCTCGTTACTGAACATCTTCATCGTATTCTCGTGAGGGCGATCATCACAGAGAAACTCACTCAATTTTTAGTTCACGTGACATCACAAGGTAAAAAAATTTAATATTGGTGGGCTCTCAGGTGAGAAAGGCGAAAGCATCTCGACGAGACAAAATGGAAATGACAAAGCATAAAATACGAAGGTACTCTAGCATGAGATCGGTTGTACGGTACATCGGCCTCAAACACAAAGGAGAAAAAGAATTAAAGAATAAAGATACCACCTACTGGACTACAAATCTACAGTAAACAACAGACTCTTGCAATGATACTGTAGGAGGTA
Organism: Morinoia aosen; assembly: GCA_030386875.1. Lineage (NCBI taxonomy): Eukaryota > Metazoa > Arthropoda > Malacostraca > Amphipoda > Talitridae > Morinoia > Morinoia aosen. The sequence goes on along the minus strand of CM059561.1, from coordinate 36,925,836 downwards.
GCTCAGGCTACCACTAAAGAACGATGTTTTCCCAAGGTACACTGACAAGGGCAGACATTGTCAGCATACCCTTGTGTGTAGCTCAGGAATCCTACATATCCCAGAAGATTGTGAAATCCCCAAGGTGCCATGAAGTATAATTCAAGTCGATGAACCCCCAGGGATGAACAAAATAAAAGTCGAAGAACGATTTTAAGCGAGCGGTTGAGTCAAATGTAAAATACTTTTTCAAACATTTTAGTTTAAACTCGTTTCACAAAAAACGTGAAGGATTGTGGAGAAATCGCTCGACATGCTCGTACCTTCACTAAAACATACAGTAACTCGGAGCTTTCGTTCTTACAACTTTAATTTAATTAATGAGCTGCTGCCATACTGCACATTATTCTTAGCAAAAAGTGAAACTAAGAGTGGAACTGAGTAAATTTAATACCAGCCTTACGTGCTTTCTCCTAGAGCTCGTGATGCAAATCACGCACATGCAGGGTATAATTGCCTGTTTTTTCACGGGGTAAAATCTTTGAATTTGGAATTTTCAAAATAAAATTCACAGCTTTGCAACAAACAACCAGGTAGAACAGGGCTTCTCAACCGGGGGTACATTTAACATTCTTCATATGTTAAAATGTATTATATATATTTACATACAACCATATAAGTATGTATAATCATTTATCATTAAGTGTATTTTTAGAGTTTCTTAAACCTTCAACTGTGCTGGGGGTACATGAAGATACACCATTAAACTAAGAGGGGACACGAAAATAGATTGAGAAGCCCTGCTGTAGAACGACTAGGTGCTGAACGGCAACCAAGGTTGAAACTGGTTGTAAAATTCTTAACTAGAGGATTTAACTTACGAAAATGTCATTCTGGGAACCCTGATGCGCGGTGAAACCCTGAGGCAGGGTGCGGTAACGCGTTAGGTAAGTGCGTGATCCCTGTCGTGATCTGGTGCTAGTGTGCACAGGAGCGCGGGAGAAACTTTCTATAATTTCGTCCCATCTCTCATTTCTTCTTGTCGAAAATTGAGCAATCCTCCGTCTCCCGTCGTTCATATTTTCTTGTCTTAAATTGTTCAATCCTCCGTCTCCTATCGTTCTAATTTTTTTATCTAAAATTAAGCAATCATCCGTCTCCCGTCGTTCATATTTTCTTGTCTTAAATTGTTCAATCCTCCGTCTCCTATCGTTCTAATTTTTTTATCTAAAATTAAGCAATCCTCCGTCTCCCATCGGTCATATTTTCGTGTTTAAAACTGTGCAATCCACCGCCTATTTCGACCCTAATCTGGGAGGCTGAACTTTGATGATGAGCACAAATTCTTGAAATGGGAGTAAAAACCGTTAACTTTTTAAATTGTACTGCGAAAAATATGAGATTCCTAGCGAGTAGGTTATATCAATAAAAAAATATGTCCTAGTTTTATCGTGGCTAAGATGCTTCCAAATTGTTGCAAGTGTCAATATCAATAATAATTGTTCCTACACAAGATCCAAACAGCTTAAAAATAGTGAGTTATTATTATTATTATTATTGTTATTATTATTATTATTATATAAGAAAGTTTTAGCCTTCCTTAACCACGACAAAGATGTTCCAAGAGAGGAAAGAGGAAGGCACCATTTAGTATGGAGTTGAGGGAACGCAAAATTTATGCACAAGGTGCACAGAAACAGTAAGCTAGGAAAGAAGTTCATGAAACAAGAAAAAAGTTGAAGAAGAAAGTAGTAGGTGCTGAAAAACAGTACAGCAGAGAGCCGAAAAAGATGTTCCTTTAACAAACATTTTATTTCAACAAAAAGAAGGCCTACTCCTCATACTTTAAGGACAAAAACGAAGGAATGCCGTTTACACCAGAAGGACGGCGATAACTGCTACAGAGGTTGTGCGTTGTAAGCTCAAGCTCTGCGTTCAATGACTTAGCACTAAATCTCAACAGGAACACAAGTAACCAAGAAAATTGAAACAACCGCAAATAGTGAGATCGACGTGCAATCTGAAAGCAAAACAGATATCAGTGAGATTGATGCACAACATTGGTCAGATCTTAGTAGCCTTCTCTCTCCACTCAAGAAAGCTGTCAAGACCCGCGTTTACTGAGGAAACGGTCTGCAGTGAACCGTGGTTTGCAAGCAATTTCCAGGCCTGAGAAAGCGAGAGTGAGGCTAGCTGTAGTGGCTGCATGACTCTGCGCAAGCACTTCATCTCAGGCTGTAAAGTTCCACGTCGATATTTAACACTAAAACGTAAATGTCGATATTTAACACCAAAATGATCAGAAAGTGCGTGCGCTGCGACTCGTGTTTGAAGTTTCGTCGGAGACGGAAGGAAAACAGATGAGGAAGGTTGTGTAAAAGAGAACTAAGGACGCACGAATTATTTGTTCTAGCAAATGTTTGGGTATCTACAGTGAATGAATTTTTGCGATATTGCGCATTTGGCCGGTAATCTTTAGCATCTGATGTGTCGGTGAATTCGGAAAAGATGAAAAATTGTGACGCAAGTATCGAAAACAAGAAAAAACACCGGTTTTCTCTCTTTCATCAACCATTATAGGCAGGGCGATATTTTTGATATGAGAAATGTAATCATTCACCAGAGGACAAATCCGGCGTTAAAAATAGGTCAGCGCTCTCATTACTGAAACATTTCTGTGCAACGCTAGCAGGTTTCCTGCGTTCCTAAGACTTCAGCGTTAATGCTACCATTTTATTATTTAGTTTAGTAATTCCTAGCAGCTATGAAGGTGATCTCAAGAGAACTGAGAGGAGGGACCATCTAGTGTGGACTGCAGGAAATGAAGAATCAATGCACAAGGTTCACTCCACAAAATGCTCCACAAAATACCCTGCGTATAGAAACAGCGAGTCGGAAACAAATTTCATGGGACAGGAGAGCGCAATACGTACGTGCTGGAAATCAAGACTACAGCGAACCGAAAATAGAGGGTCCATAACGAAATGAAAACGTTCTATTTCAACGAAAGGAAGACCTACCAAACCTTCAGCTCGTTACTGAACATCTTCATCGTATTCTCGTGAGGGCGATCATCACAGAGAAACTCGCTCAATTTTTAGTTCACGTGACATCACAAGGTAAAAAAAATTAATATTGGTGGGCTCTCAGGTGAGAAAGGCGAAAGCATCTCGACGAGACAAAAAGGAAATGACAAAGCATAAAATACGAAGGTACTCTAGCATGAGATCGGTTGTACGGTACATCGGCCTCAAACACAAAGGAGAAAAAGAATTAAAGAATAAAGATACCACCTACTGGACTACAAATCTACAGTAAACAACAGACTCTTGCAATGATACTGTAGGAGGTAGCTCAGGCTACCACTAAAGAACGATGTTTTCCCAAGGTACACTGACAAGGGCAGACATTGTCAGCATACCCTTGTGTGTAGCTCAGGAATCCTACATATCCCAGAAGATTGTGAAATCCCCAAGGTGCCATGAAGTATAATTCAAGTCGATGAACCCCCAGGGATGAACAAAATAAAAGTCGAAGAACGATTTTAAGCGAGCGGTTGAGTCAAATGTAAAATACTTTTTCAAACATTTTAGTTTAAACTCGTTTCACAAAAAACGTGAAGGATTGTGGAGAAATCGCTCGACATGCTCGTACCTTCACTAAAACATACAGTAACTCGGAGCTTTCGTTCTTACAACTTTAATTTAATTAATGAGCTGCTGCCATACTGCACATTATTCTTAGCAAAAAGTGAAACTAAGAGTGGAACTGAGTAAATTTAATACCAGCCTTACGTGCTTTCTCCTAGAGCTCGTGATGCAAATCACGCACATGCAGGGTATAATTGCCTGTTTTTTCACGGGGTAAAATCTTTGAATTTGGAATTTTCAAAATAAAATTCACAGCTTTGCAACAAACAACCAGGTAGAACAGGGCTTCTCAACCGGGGGTACATTTAACATTCTTCATATGTTAAAATGTATTATATATATTTACATACAACCATATAAGTATGTATAATCATTTATCATTAAGTGTATTTTTAGAGTTTCTTAAACCTTCAACTGTGCTGGGGGTACATGAAGATACACCATTAAACTAAGAGGGGACACGAAAATAGATTGAGAAGCCCTGCTGTAGAACGACTAGGTGCTGAACGGCAACCAAGGTTGAAACTGGTTGTAAAATTCTTAACTAGAGGATTTAACTTACGAAAATGTCATTCTGGGAACCCTGATGCGCGGTGAAACCCTGAGGCAGGGTGCGGTAACGCGTTAGGTAAGTGCGTGATCCCTGTCGTGATCTGGTGCTAGTGTGCACAGGAGCGCGGGAGAAACTTTCTATAATTTCGTCCCATCTCTCATTTCTTCTTGTCGAAAATTGAGCAATCCTCCGTCTCCCGTCGTTCATATTTTCTTGTCTTAAATTGTTCAATCCTCCGTCTCCTATCGTTCTAATTTTTTTATCTAAAATTAAGCAATCATCCGTCTCCCGTCGTTCATATTTTCTTGTCTTAAATTGTTCAATCCTCCGTCTCCTATCGTTCTAATTTTTTTATCTAAAATTAAGCAATCCTCCGTCTCCCATCGGTCATATTTTCGTGTTTAAAACTGTGCAATCCACCGCCTATTTCGACCCTAATCTGGGAGGCTGAACTTTGATGATGAGCACAAATTCTTGAAATGGGAGTAAAAACCGTTAACTTTTTAAATTGTACTGCGAAAAATATGAGATTCCTAGCGAGTAGGTTATATCAATAAAAAAATATGTCCTAGTTTTATCGTGGCTAAGATGCTTCCAAATTGTTGCAAGTGTCAATATCAATAATAATTGTTCCTACACAAGATCCAAACAGCTTAAAAATAGTGAGTTATTATTATTATTATTATTGTTATTATTATTATTATTATATAAGAAAGTTTTAGCCTTCCTTAACCACGACAAAGATGTTCCAAGAGAGGAAAGAGGAAGGCACCATTTAGTATGGAGTTGAGGGAACGCAAAATTTATGCACAAGGTGCACAGAAACAGTAAGCTAGGAAAGAAGTTCATGAAACAAGAAAAAAGTTGAAGAAGAAAGTAGTAGGTGCTGAAAAACAGTACAGCAGTGAACCGAAAAAAGATGGTCCATAACGAAACAAAAACCTATTTTATTACAACAAAAAGGAAGCCTACCTAACATTTAGCTCGGGCCCTCACATGGTTCCCCTAGGAGCGCTAATTCCCATAGATACAATAGTTGTATCCCCCTGGGGGCGGTATAAATGAATCATATTTTACGTTTCTCAACCTCTTGAAGAAATGACTGTTTTCTTACCAGGTGAAACGAACCCTTTAATTGCATCTGTCATATATTTTAGGAAGGATATAAATGTATTCGAGCATTAAAGTCGATTTCACAATTATGCTACTTTCAACCTTATCAAACCAACTGTTTACAGCAATAGAAACGCAGTGAACGTGTTAAAATTGAGTTTGTGACTAATGGGAGGTCAGCAGCATCATGAAAATCCCCTCAGTGACCACTGGCGAGTGCATCGCAGCCGAAGTGTCAAATTTGAATCAGCATTTATACCACAGTTAACCAAAATATGAGGTAGCTTCCACAGTCAAGATGACAAACGCTCCACGCGCACGATCGGTGATACGAAGCAACAGAATTGAAATTCAAAACGCAGAGTTTAAAATAAATTTTTCTTATTCAGGATACAAGCATTTCTTAACAGGCGGCTTTTCCCTCGAGTCTCAGTGCAAATTTGCATGATTTACTCGGACATTTTTAGTGCACTATTGAGAGAAACATTTGTCAGGGCTTCTCAAACAACGCTTACAAATTCAAATTATTGGAAACACACCAACAGTCTTAAACAACAGTCCTAATTTTCAGGACTAATACTCACTACGTATTATTATTGAAATGTTTTCATCCACTTTAATTATTTTTTTACCATACTGGACAGTTCAATGGCTAGCCCTGAGTTCTGTATCACTAGTGACGCCAGAGTTACCGAGAACTAAACAAAGGAAGAAGAACATCAAATAAAAACGACATAAGGGATGTTATTCCTGCACGAGCTTAAAATTGACACGATCTGATGTTTGTTAACGCCCGAAAGTAAGTGAAAGTCTGCTACAAGTATTAAGCATCCGCACAATGCATTACAACAGCATTTATTAGATTTATTATTACCATCATTATTGAAATGGCTTCATCAGTAATGAGAAGCAGTAACATGCATAAGCAGAGGCACGCAAACGAGTACGTCAAGGTGATCAACAAACCCGAGAACTCGACCACAGGGTATCCTAGACGACTATGGAAAGAACGTTTGCGTTGATTATTTTAGTCTTTAGTTACGGAATTTCTCACTGCGACCACTCTGATAGTTCTCATTTATCAGAACCAATCACCTAACTAGCGCATGTCCAGCCTTTTTTCAAGCCTTGCCAGGAACAAATAAAACGAGGAAAAAACTAAAAAAATATTGGACACAAGGCAAACAAGGAACTTTTTTACTTTAAAACAACCCAATTTTCATTGGATCCACAACTACAACTCGGTGAACACGAACGCAACGCGAGAGCTGAGCTAACAACTTGGCGCGGAACGCTAGTACTGCACAAGGAAGCAATAAAAAATCGAAAAATAAAGCCGAGCTTGAAGAATGCAGCGTAGAGTCCCGGTGAAGGTCTTCCAGTGGTCCGGACGATTGGTCCCGCCACGCACTCAGCGCCACTCGGAGATGACGATTGACTTTCTCTAGATTACGGGACACGATCTAACCTCTCTTTTTTCGCTTCGATCTCTCTTGTGCGTCATGCCAGTAGATGCGTTATGCATCGGCTGAGGTAACTTGCGCATCTTTTCACGATCTCTCTCACACTGCGCGCTAGTTGATGTGTAATGTAAAGCATGAACTGACGTGAGCTTCTTTTTATTGTTTTTTGGGGGGAGTTGCACCAGTAAACACTCATGTATGACAACACGCCGCTCCCTGTGCGTAATACTGTCATTTTTCCACGTAACGTTTCCGCTGATTAATGAAGCATAGGGTGGCGCAAATAAAGGAAGGATTTGACTTGGGTTGTATCAGTTGTAGGAGTGGAATGGCTAATTATACTAGCCAACTGTACGAGTTATAATTATAGCTTAATTAGTATTATACTATATCTAATTATAACTAGCATTATTATGTTAAGATTATTGTACTGGTTTGAAATCCATGCGTTCTTTTTACGCCACCCTGTAAAATGAAATCGTTATACCTTAACTTTTTTCACAACTATGAGTAATTCGGCTCTGATTGTGACGCAAGATGAGAGTGCGGATTTGAAGGGAAAGTGAAACGGCCACATTCTGTTTTAAAAGCGGTATAAGAAAATATTCTGGCATATCAGCGACAAAACGATATGAAAAACCTGCAACCTGCAGCAACAAGAGAGACTACTGAGAGGAACTTATCCTCCCACTGACGAAAACAGGCACCATCCCCCAGCACACCCTCGCTCCCTCCCAACATGACAAGAGCATAGGAATCCTATTCGTCTATAAGCTACGAAGTGGTATTTTGAGGAGAAGGAAAATATTAATTATCTCTCATGGATACGCCGAAGGACAATGGAATAAAGAACAAAGAGCACAAACTAATCGGTGCGTTGTGCTATGTGATCTTGCGAATATAATAGAAGACAACGCGCGTAATTAGCATCCCAGCAACATTTCATTCAAATGAAAAAACTGAGAAAAGGCGAATTTCACACTGAGCTCAAAATTCACAGCGAAACGCAGAGCGCAAAAAAATTACAACCATTTTTGAACGGAATTCAGAGTTTTCGAGGCATAAGTAATTCATCACTTTGAGAGAACACGGGTCCGAAAGGTGACGAAATTTTGTGGAGTAAGAAACCAAGTTACCTGCTATAGTGCTTAAAAGAGCATTTCTTTAAAAGAACTTTATTTCCTACGGCTAAGTTATTGCAAACCAGGGTCAAGAAAGCATTAGATGGTAGTTGAAGCCTCCCTAACCGCAACAATGACGTTCTAAAGAGAGGAAGGAGGAAGGCTTTATTTAGTGTTGAGTCAAGGGAATGCGGAATTTATGTACAAGGTGCATGGAAACAGTTGAGAAAGAATTTTATGAAACAAGATAAAAGTTGAAGAAGAAAGCAATAGGTGCTGAAAAACAGGACAGCAGCGAACCGAAAAAAGATGGTCCGTAACAAAACAAAAAACCTCAACAATTGTAACGAAAGGAAAGCCTACCTAACTTTAAGCTCAGGACCTTACATATTCTCCCTGGGAGCGCTGATTCTCATAGATGCAATAGTTGTATCCTTTTGAGGGGACCAAGGTCAAGATTCGCGTCCGAACGTACAGAGCAAAAACATGACACTAGATTGCATTTATAACTAATCCAGCACCATGAACCCCAGTGTCGATATGAAACACGTCAGTAGTTGAAATATGAAACCTAAGAACGTGTGCCAATGTTCACTTGATTTCACTAATGTTCTCTAGATTTGACTAGACGTACTCAGCGCTCATTTTGCACGCACGTCATCAACGTATTCAAAAATAAAATTAGCCCGTCATTTTAGGAGTAAAATTGGGTTTAATTATGTTTAAATTGTGATTTCACAGATCAAATGACACGTGTTGTTTCACTCCGAGGGGCAGGTAATTCAACCTCAACGTTGTTGTTTACGTCAGAGCAGGTAGCAGACTCGTCATTTTCCGCAACAAAGTTTTTGTACGAGACAATTAAAGAAGCTAACTTCGAACCTCGACGGCACAATCACCTATTGAGTCCAGCCTTCGTGGGATCCTATAATTGAAGCGGACTGAAATGGGGGAAGCGAAGATGATGCAGGCTAAGTTGACCAGGGTAAAGATGATGCAGGCTAAGATGCCCAAGGTAAAGATGATGCAGGCTAAGATGCCCAAGGTAAAGATGATGCAAGCTAAGATGACCAAGGTAAAGATGATGCAGGCTAAGATGACCAAGGTAAAGATGATGCAGGCTAAGATGACCAAGGTAAAGATGATGCAGGCTAAGATGCCCAAGGTAAAGATGATGCAAGCTAAGATGACCAAGGTAAAGATGATGCAGGCTAAGATGACCAAGGTAAAGATGATGCAGGCTAAGATGCCCAAGGTAAAGATGATGCAGGCTAAGATGACCAAGGTAAAGATGATGCAGGCTAAGATGACCAAGGTAAAGATGATGCAGGCTAAGATGACCAAGGTAAAGATGATGCAGGCTAAGATGACCAAGGTAAAGATGATGCAGGCTAAGATGACCAAGGTAAAGATGATGCAAGCTAAGATGACCAAGGTAAAGATGATGCAGGCTAAGATGACCAAGGTAAAGATGATGCAGGCTAAGATGACCAAGGTAAAGATGATGCAGGCTAAGATGACCAAGGTAAAGATGATGCAGGCTAAGATGACCAAGGTAAAGATGATGCAGGCTAAGATGACCAAGGTAAAGATGATGCAAGCTAAGATGACCAAGGTAAAGATGATGTAGGCTAAGATGCCCAAGGTAAAGATGATGCAGGCTAAGATGCCCAAGGTAAAGATGATGCAAGCTAAGATGACCAAGGTAAAGATGATGCAGGCTAAGATGACCAAGGTAAAGATGATGCAGGCTAAGATGCCCAAGGTAAAGATGATGCAGGCTAAGATGACCAAGGTAAAGATGATGCAGGCTAAGATGACCAAGGTAAAGATGATGCAGGCTAAGATGACCAAGGTAAAGATGATGCAGGCTAAGATGACCAAGGTAAAGATGATGCAGGCTAAGATGACCAAGGTAAAGATGATGCAGGCTAAGATGACCAAGGTAAAGATGATGCAGGCTAAGTTGACCAGGGTAAAGATGATGTAGGCTAAGATGCCCAAGGTAAAGATGATGCAGACAAAGATGCCCAAGGTAAAGATGATGCAGGCTAAGATGCCCAAGGTAAAGATGATGCAGGCTAAGATGACCAAGGTAAAGATGATGCAGGCTAAGTTGACCAGGGTAAAGATGATGTAGGCTAAGATGCCCAAGGTAAAGATGATGCAGACAAAGATGCCCAAGGTAAAGATGATGCAGGCTAAGATGCCCAAGGTAAAGATGATGCAGGCTAAGTTGACCAAGGTAAAGATGATGCAGGCTAAGATGCCCAAGGTAAAGATGATGCAGGCTAAGTTGACCAGGGTAAAGATGATGCAGGCTAAGTTGACCAGGGTAAAAATGATGCAGACAAAGATGCCCAAGGTAAAGATGATGCAGGCTAAGATGCCCAAGGTAAAGATGATGCAAGCTAAGATGACCAAGGTATAGATAACGCAGGCAAAGGCGACGTAGCCCAAGGGCGTTTGCACAGTCATTTACGCGCAACTTTGACATGCTCTGACATCTAACGCTGTTTTCAAATGAATCAACGGAAGCCAGTGCATGATAAACTAATTCATGGTGACTCGAAAAATTCCGATATACTAATTATCTCTCCTGAAACGAACACGTAATCATTCACTTGAACACGTTTAAATCATGAAAATTGCCGTCATATTAATTATCTCTCATGAAGCGAATACTTAATAAATCATTCTTTAGAACACGTTGAAATCATAAAAATTGCCGTTATATTAATTATCTCTCATGAAGCGAATACTTAATAAATCATTCTTTAGAACACGTTGAAATCATAAAAATTGCCGTCATATTAATCTCTCATGAAGCGAATACTTAATAAATCATTCTTTAGAACACGTTGAAATCATAAAAATTGCCGTCATATTAATCTCTCATGAAGCGAATACTTAATAAATCATTCTTTAGAACACGTTGAAATCATAAAAATTGCCGTCATATTAATTATCTCTCATGAAGCGAATACTTAATAAATCATTTTTTTGAACACGTTGAAGTCGAGGAAGCGAGTCACGTTGACTGCTGTCCTCCAACACAACGTTTAGAGGCACAAAAGAACGAGGAGAAAAGGTGATACATCATCTTGTGACCTCCAAACCCTCCTCCCGGCCCCGCTCCTCCAAAACATATCTTCTCTAACAGCGCAAGTTAATGAAGGTCAGGGAATTTGATATCGACTTAGTCACATTAATACGTTATTGTGGCAAAAAGGAAGTTATCTGACCTAACAGGTTAAACTAAGAAGGTCCTGGAATTTTAACTTGAATATTGACTTAGTCACATTAATACGTTATTGTGGCAAAAAGGAAGTTATCTGACCTAACAGGTTAAACTAAGAAGGTCCTGGAATTTTAACTTGAATATCGACTTAGTCACATTAATACGTTATTGTGGCAAAAAGGAAGTTATCTGACCTAACAGGTTAAACTAAGAAGGTCCTGGAATTTTAACTTGAATATTGACTTAGTCACATTGATACGTTATTGTGGCAAAAAGGAAGTTATCTGACCTAACAGGTTAAACTAAGAAGGTCCTGGAATTTTAACTTGAATATTGACTTAGTCACATTAATACGTTATTGTGGCAAAAAGGAAGTTATCTGACCTAACAGGTTAAACTAAGAAGGTCCTGGAATTTTAACTTGAATATTGACTTAGTCACATTAATACGTTATTGTGGCAAAAAGGAAGTTATCTGACCTAACAGGTTAAACTAAGAAGGTCCTGGAATTTTAACTTGAATATCGACTTAGTCACATTAATACGTTATTGTGGCAAAAAGGAAGTTATCTGACCTAACAGGTTAAACTAAGAAGGTCCTGGAATTTTAACTTGAATATTGACTTAGTCACATTAATACGTTATCGTGGCAAAAAGGAAGTTATCTGACCTAACAGGTTAAACTAAGAAGGTCCTGGAATTTTAACTTGAATATCGACTTAGCCACATTGATACGTTAATGTATTAGAGTCGAATTATCTGCAGCCAAATGACGTTAGTGTCTCTAAAACTATATCACCCAGACCAAACGGCATAAAATTTTTACTTGAACACCGATTTTGCCAGATTAAGATGCAAATTAATGTATTAAAGTCAAATTATCAACAAAGAAGTGCGTTAATGCCTCCTAAAACTATTTTATAGTTACAAAGTTATACTTTTTCCGAGGAAGTCGTTGGCAAAGTCAAGGGACTTGCACATGCGTCATGCTTCACTAATATGTTTTCCAAACACTGAAAATTACAGAGAATCTCTGTCGTCAGTGGCGACCGCAAGCTTCCTCTGATGTCCAAACCACGACCAGTCTAAACTGACCAGAAGCTGAAAAATTTGAGAACAAAACGAGTTATGGATGAGCAGTTCCTCATATTTAAAAATTTGTCCCAAGTCGGTCAGAATCGCTAAAGCGTGAATCCTATTTTAAATCGATGTTAGTTTGCTAAAAATAAGTAAAATTTTCAAATACATTCCGCTCTACACCTGAGTACACACGCACGGCTTATTTTGAAACCAATTTTTGACACATCACGTCTTCTTAAATTTGTGTGTGTGCGAGATTCTATTTCAACTACGCACAAGAAGCTTCTGAGATTAGTAACTCCTACTACGGTGCGTGTGCATCGATGAATATACATATATATATATATAAATAAGATAGAGCTGATGATTTCACTTGTGTATTATTAGATTGATTTACGAGTATAATTACAAGAGCCGTACACCAAATTCTTGCAATTTAGATCATATTTAAGTTTTAACCAAGTTTCATACCTTCATTGACGTCTTCCATAATCAATCTGCGATTTTAAAGTTGGTTCGAACGACATCGAGACGGTGGAATGAACCCCAGACACAACTCAGAGCGTAAATTCTATTACTTGGGCTCCCTTCTTAACTGGAGGCACCGCTACAAATGTTAGGAGCAAGATGAGCATCTGATGTGGGTAACCTTCAAGTCTCGCGCGAAAGTTGTGTTCATGGGAGAAACGAGGTAGTTAAGTCAATTGAATTCTGCTTCAAGCCTTCGCAACCTGTGTACATAATGTTAAATTGAGTGGCTTCGGTTGCTTGAATATTAATTGAAAGGCTTTGGTAGGTTAAAGTTAAACTAACAGGGTTTGGTTATTTAAGATTAATTGAAAAGTTTTTGTGGTTATTTTACGTCACCACCGGAAGTTGTTACTGAAAATTCGTTAACGTAGTTCGCTCAAGGCCAATAATTCACCAGTGATCCGTGCGACGATCTATCATGATCACTAGGAACCAAAATTTGAACACCCAAAAATTCCGAATACCGATTAAACATGTCTAGGTGGTTGTGAGCAAGGTACCGCTGTTCCGTTCGTAAACCAAAAAGAAAAGATTTAAGTGACAGGAAGAAATTTTTTCATTTACTGGTCAAGCCATTTTAACATTTCCAAGAAAACAATTGTTAAACATACTCGAATGTATTATAAGTTAGTGTCAGCCTACCTAACAAACTTAGGTGTCCCAAATGGAAAAAAATAATTAATTGTAAAAAATTTTTAGCCTCCCTTTACCATAATAGAGATATTCAAAGAGAGGAAGGATGAAGGCACCATTGAGTATAAATAAAGTTAAAGGAACCCAGAATATACGCACAAAGTGCATAAAAACAATAAGCTAAGAAAGAAGTTCATGAAGCAAGATAAAAGTTGAAGAAGAAAGTAGTAGGCGCTGAAAAACAGAACAGCAGTCAATTGAAAAATGTGGTCAGTAGCAAAACAAAAAACCTGTTCTATTTTAACACGTTAACTGCAACGGGTTAAACTGAAGTTCAATATTCAATTCAAATTTACCCTCAATTGTGGTAATCAGCTTTAAAAATTACAAACATTAACTAGATCGTTCCTTTATTTAGCTTCCATTAAATATTAATGAAAAATGAGTTAGTGACTGCAGGTGGGTCAGCAGTATTATGAAAATCACCTAAGTGACCACCGGTGGGTTCCTTCGCCGGAAATGTGTCAACAAAAAAAGGCCTACCTAACCTTTATCTCGAGACTCCCATAATCCCCCTGGGAGCGCTAATTCCCTCTAAATAGAACAAAACCAAAGGCATAATTTAGTATGGAGCTCAGGGACCGGTAAATGATTATAAGTAAGTTTTAGTCTCATATATCACAACAAAGATGTTTAACGAGAGGAAGGATGAGGGCAATATTCAGTACGGAGTTAAGGGAACACGGAATCTATGCACAATGGGCGTTTCTGCACATGATCCCGTGCGCATGGAAACAGAAAGTTAAGAAGGAAGGTTATGAAACAAGATAACAGTTGAAAAAGAAAGTCAGAGATGCTGAAAAATAGGACAGCAGTGAACCGAAAAAACTGGTCGATAATAAAACAAAAACCTTTTATTTCAACGAAAAGATGGCCTACCTAACTTTCAGCTCAGGACCACACATATTTCCCCAGGGAGCGCAAATTCCCATAGATACAATATTTGTATCCCCCGAGGAAGGAACTGATAATTCACGCACAAGATGTATTCCCACACATGATCTACTGCGCATAGAAGCAACAAGTTAGGAAATAAGCTTATAAAGCTATACAAATATTGAAGATGAAAGTCAGAGGGGCTGAAAAACAGCACAGCAGTGAATTGAGAAACAACGGTTTGCAACAAAACAAAAACCTATTCTCTTTCACCAGAAAAATGCCTACCTTGCCTACATCTCGGGACCTCACATTTTCCCACACGGATGGAAATAATAATTTGACGCCGAAATTTGTTGAACATACACGCATACGAACAGTTTTCGCAAGCGTAATTCTGACAGCTGAAGATACGATGTTTGTATTTCCAATAGCAGTATTTATTCGCCAAATTGTGAAGACCTCAAGAGAAAGAAATATTCTTGGAGTACATTTTCACCAACACCGCTTTGATCACACGTACTCTAACAACGAGGAAACGATAAAATCATGCATTCCGCTGCAAGCTTTTTTGGTAAATCTGAAGGAGATGACAGTTGTCGATTTTGTAAATTTCGATGCCTTAGCATAGTTAATTAGATCGAAATAAACAAGTTTTCTTCTATGCACTTTCCGTCTCAAATGAGTATTTTATTAGTTATAGCGGTAAATGACTTACCGCAACTCCAGTCTTTGAAGCGGAAAGAAATTCTTTGATCGAGTTGTATGGCAATACTGCAATGGCGTCTCGCTTCCAGCGCTCTGTCTTGAAAGAAGAAACCAAACCTACCGCTATACCTCGTTAAATAGTCATTTAACGAAAAAAGTGTATAGAATAATAGTTGTTCATTTCGATGTTATTACCATGTTTCAAGCAACAAAAATTCGAAAATCGATGAGTAGCTGTTTATTCGAGCGCATTCGTCATCAATGATGAAACTAAACTTACCGCTATAAATCGTAAAATACTCATTTGAGACGAAAAAAGAATAGAAGAAAACTTGTTTATTTTGATTCAATCAATTAGGTTCAGGCACCAAAAAGTCGAAAATCGACAACTGTCATCTCCTTCAGATTTACCGCTTTTTTTTGGGTTACGAAAAAGAAAAATGAACCCTTCGAGTCCCGACAATTTGGTAATCCAGAAGAAAGAATTACAGGAACGAAATTCTCGTAATCTGAACTATACATAAAGGTGCCTTAACGCGCGTCATTTTCGGCCTTAGTTTATTTTCGGCCTGAGTTGATGCTCACTTATTTTCATCGCGCAGTTTCAAAGCTGCCAAAAAGAGTTGGCTAATAAAATAATAGCTCCCAAAGTTCACAAAAAAATTCTTCATTTGTATTTTATGAACTGAAATATAATACAAATTTATGTTAGCTGGAACTATTTAAGAAAGGATGATGAATCTCTTGATAAGAACTTAGCGGAAAATAGTGGTAAATTTCTGTAATCGTGCTATTGTGAGGCTGCTTTAACTTTTCAATTAACCTGAACCTTTTTTCCCTGAAAGCAGAATTACCTAAAACTCCTGGCATCTACAGACGGGAAATCATAAATCACCTCAGCAACATGATGCGGTACGGGGAACATGATCCCGTATTCCCAAAATTTAACACGTTGACCGCGATGGGTTAAAGTGAAGTTCAATATTTAACTCAATTTTAAAGTTAGTTGTGATAAAAAGTTTTAAAAATAGCAAACATTAACTGGATCGTGATCTCATTTGATCAAGAATTTATGGAAATTAAGTTGGTGACTAAATCGGTCAGCAGCATTATGAAAATTCTCTTCGTGTACACCGGTGGCTCACGTCGCAACCAACGCGTTAAACTTTCTTAAACTTTATCACTTTTCCTTATACGTAACGCCTGTTTCAAGAGCAGTGATGACCATTGAATGCCTGTGGCGAGTCGGGTAGTAGAATTGATTGGTTAGACTAGGAATTCGTTCAATTAGAAGCTGATGAAGTAGGGATACAAGTTAGATCATTTGCAACCACCTCAAAGAACTTAATGTAGTAGCATTTTAGTCATATGTATCGTTTAGCTTATAACTAAAGCGAAAGTGTCATTAAAACCATTAACTTGAAGATTCAGACGCTAAAATTTAAGTAGGTACATTAACGAGCTTGAATCAAAGTCAGTGGTCGCATGAAATGGCTGACAACCAGCTCAGTGTTTGAAGAAATAGCCAGCATTATGTAAAACAGAGTCTACAATAAGTGAAAAGCTGACCTTCACTCTAATAGGCTAAATTAAATAGTAGAGATCCCAACTTGAGGTTTCCATGAGATGAAGAACTAACCTTCTAGAGATAGCGGGGCAACAACCCAGTGTTTCCATAAGATTACGAACTAACCTTCCTAACTCTCCTTCATGGCTAAATTAAAGTATAGGAGTCCCAACACAGCATTCAATTTGTAATAAACTAATCTTTTTCAAGTAGCACGGGTTACCACCATGTGTTCGCAAAGGTAATGTACCAACCTTCAAATAGCATGGGTCCCAACAAAGTATTTAATAGGTAACCAACAAACCTTTTTCAGAAAGCAAGCGTCTAAACCCATTGGTTACAAGAGATATTGAACACACCTTCTTCGAACAGCAAAGGTCACAACCCAGTATTTCCATTGGAATAAGAACTGACCTTCAAATAGCAGGCGTCTAAATCCAGTGCTTACAATATATAATGAACAAACCTTCTTCAAATAGCACAGGACTCGACCCTGTATTTAAAATAGTTAATGAACAAACCTTCTCCAAATATCACAGGTCACAACCCTGCATTTTCATTGGAAAAAGAACTGACCTTCCTCCCCCTCCTCCTTAATGACGTGCAGTTCACTGCCCGCCAGATACCCGTACTCAAATTCCATGTTGTAATACATCAGTCTTTGTTTCCTTCACACCATCGTCACAAAAATACTAAGCTTTTTGAAGCACGAGAGGCACCAAACAACACTTCCATCAAGTGTTTTATTCAAAAACAGCGCCAAAACACTTCACTGTCGGGACCACAACACCGCACAAATTATATTTTCAGCCACTGTTCACGCGAAAAGATGAGAAAGTTCACCGTTGATGTAAATGTTTACACGCATTTCAATGTATTTATCCGCATGCTGGAGATGATGTCTAGAGCCGTCATCGCAAAATAATCTTTTAAAAACTGAATATAAGAAAGAGGAGGCAAATTTTGATCAAAGACAAGGTAAAAAAAATGAACTGTTTGATCACATCAAACAACATGGGACGCGACGTATGCACGCACACTAAAATGACTGGAAACGACACCTATCTTTTAACCTAGTAGAACAGATAAGTTAAATTATCTATTACTATTTAAATTCATACAGAAACAGTATAAATTTAAATGGAGATTAAAAAATACGAAAAGAGACTCGTAAATTGTTTTCGACGAACTGTATTCAACTTAGTTACACGCGACAGTTTGATTTTATAATCAACGATTTGTTATACCCTCAGAAAGTGTTACACAGTCGTACATATTTGTATTTTTTTAAGGGTTTGTCTATTGTAGAGGATAGAAGTCATATGAACACTTCAATTAGATATAAATTACTAGTCCACATAATTCCTACATAGCATAAATTATCGTTCTATCCTCTCGGAAATATTCCAGAAACATGGTTAATAAACACACTAACCACGAGCCACATAAAATCCTCCACCGACAACACAATGAGACTGTCAGATTATCCGCTGCTTGCACGCCCACAACCACCTCCGAACACAGTTCAGCCAGGACTGTCTTGCATCGCGCGCGGTTGCCGAGCGTAGAGACTAGAGAGTTGGCAACCACCATCTGAGCGACCACAAACAATACACGGCCGCTAATACAACATGCTGCACAATCGTTGACAACAAACGAAAAACTCAAGAGCTTCAGGACATGTTTAATTCATCCTCCCGCAACATTTTGGTTGATTTAAACGGTGTGGGTTCAAATCATAGCTTAAGTTTGCTTGAGTGCTCATTCTCAAGAAAAAACGTTCACGTCAATTCAATTTTTTATAATTTTTGGAGGGCAACAATTTATCTAATTAATCCAACTGTTTACTGATAAAAAAACGGTCAAAGGAAGATTTTCGTTTATATATTAGATTTAAATTTTACCGATTCTTTTTCAGAGACATTAATTAGTGTTCTCATTCGATTAAATTATAAGATTAGATTATAAGGTAGTTTAAGCCTCCCTAACCGCTCCAAAAATGGAGCGTATCGAAGAGAGGATTAAGGAAGGTACCATTTAGTATGGAGATAAGAAAATGAGGAATCTATGCTGAAGGGGCATAGAAACAGTAAAATGAGAAAGAAGTTCATGAAATAAGATAAAAGTTGAAGAAGAAAGTCAGAGGTGCTGAAAAACAGGACAGCAGTGAACCGAAAAAAGGTGGTCCTTAACATAACAAAAAAAACTTTTATTTCAACAAAAAAAAGGCCTACCTAACTCTCAGCTCGGGCCCTCACATTTTTCCCCTGGGAGCGCTAATTCCCATAGATACAATACCTGTATCCCCCTGAGGGGAGGTAGTGTTCTCATTCACCGGTATATGTGTAGCGTTGGTCAGTAATCGATTTTTCAGTTTTCGGTGTCTAATCGTAGTTAATTAGATCGAAATAAACAAGTTTTCTTCTATGCACTTTCCGTCGGAAATGAATACTTTACGAGTTATGGCGGTAAATTAGTAACCGCAACTCCAGTGTTTGAAGCGGAAAGAAATTCATCGATCCCGTGGTGTGGCAACACTGCAATGAAGTCTCGGTTCCAGCGCGATCGTCATCAAAGACGAAACCAAACCTAGCGCCATAACTCGTTAAATACTCATATGACGAAAAAAGTGTATAGAAGAAAAGTTGCTTATTTTGATGTAATTACCATGATTCAAGCAACAAAAATTCGAAAAACGATGGGTAGCTGTTTATTCGAGCGCATTCGTCATCAAAGACGAAACTAAACCTAGCGCCATAACTCGTTAAATACTCATTTCCGACGGAAAGTGCATAGAAGAAAAATTGTTTAATTAAATCTAATTACCTATTTCTAGGCACCGAAAAGTGGAAAATCGATTACTGACCAACGCTACACATTTACCTCATTCACCCATAATGTTTTGATAAAAAGGTTCAAATTGAAAAGTTGAATCGAATTTTTTTCGATCAGCAATGCAATAGAGATGAGTTCAAGGATGATAATGCTGTGCCATTTAAAAGACATAAGATAAAAGTCAAAGCGACGAACCACAATGGAAGGTATTCCAAAGTAGCGCAAGTGAATCCACATTATTCTGTTTTTTTTTTGGAACGCGCTTTTTATTTTTTTAAACAATCTTTCCCTCAGGAAAACGAGGCCGTGATAAGCGAATGAAAAATCTTATTTTTAGTGTATTCAGTACATTCAAGGGCACAGTCAGTACATTCAAGGGCACAGTCAGTACATTCAAGGGCACAGTCAGTACATTCAAGGGCACAGTCAGTACATTCAAGGGCACAGTCAGTACATTCAAGGGCACCGTAAGTACATTCAAGGGCACATTCAGTTCAAGGCAGCCACACCCTGGTCGCTACCAAATAGAAATAATGCATAAGAGAGGTTGAAATCATGCGTGAGTGATGTGCAAATTTTGTCATGTCATCCATCAAAATCCAACATGAATTCGAAATATTAATTACACTAGAGGCATTACCGATAATATTGAAGGAATAACCAGCACCATCGAAGGCATTTCAAACAACATTAAACCTGTTACCTACAACATTGAAGAAATAAATTGTAACTACCAACAATGAATAATTACGAACAAAATCAACAATGCCACTATTGCTTTGTGAGATAGCTCAAAAAACCTAATATTATTAGTTGACCATTTTTCGAAATCCACATTCATAAACAACTCTAATATATTCTATCTCCTATCGAATTCGTACTCTCATGTGTAATTTTAAGTTCACCGCAGAGCGGCAGTTCTATCGTCATCTTCATGTCGGTGCCTCCCTCGTACCAGCGCTGGTCAAATGATGGTAGTTGTTGATTTTGAGCCAAAAAATTTTGCTCATTTTTGATAATGAGCAAAAAAAAATCGTAGAGTGGAAGGTTAAAGAAATTGCTGCACAGAGATTGGTACTTGAATGATATCTGCCAATGCATTTCGATTTCAATTCCCAAGTTTACACGTATTGTTGAAAGTCCATTTAGCTGTTCAGTTTAGGTGTTGTGAAAGGTAAAATTTTTCTCTAATTAGGGCAATCATTAAATCTGTTTGTTGCTCGTCACAGTTGTCAATTAATTTTTGAAGTTTTGTAAACATGCTGTAATTCATGGGTGAGAGTAACGCGTTAGTAAGCCATTTATCTTGCCCAGACTTAATCGAAATTCAGGAACTGTCTGGGCAAATGAATTATTATAAAACTCTTGAAATTAAAATACGAAGATCTGACAGATAACAAACAAGGCCATCGATCGTCCGAACTTAAACCCTGTAAACCATTCATCAACAACATACATGGACAAAGAACAAAATTCATTCATATAATAACTGGGAAAATCAAGTTACGTAAAGCTTTCGGGTAACAAACAAGCACCAAAAATTTCATAAATAATATTGCTACTATCCCGCACTACTATCTGTCAACTTAGTACATTCAGCACAAGCAAGACTCACAATCATGCGCAGAGGAACAACAATTACAACAATTTCCCCAATGTATTCCGTTTTTATTACATGCAGTCTATTTAAAAGAGTGCCAATGTTACAGCTTTTGTTTTACTTTTGTTTGAGTACCTGTTCATGTTTCAATAAAAATAAGGAACGAGATATTGGGCACGTTTTTCCCGATTAGAAAATCCATGTCCTTATTCGTATTTTCACAGAAAAAAGAGAAAAGTTGTTTGCCGTCAACGCGTATAAAGTTTGATAGAAACACACATAATTCAGAAACTTTAACTATAGTTTCCCTGTTTGCAGACTCTCTTAAGAATTTCTAGCTGAGTTTGACAAATGCTAAGCAAAATGCAACTAAAATTTGCAAGTTGTACGAAAGATTTAAGCCAAGAATAGAACAAGACAAAATAAAGAACAGCTCAACTCCGACCGCACAATACATACGAAAAAGATAAACAAAATCTAGGCCAAAGCTGAAAGGTGGAATATTGAACATACGCTGTGATCCAACAGATCAGTTTCACAAAATATCAATCCCTTACTCAAATATTGATGAGATGTCAAAAACTGAAATAAATAATAGAAAAAGAGAAAATATGAATTGCAAAAACCTTAACTGAGATGGCTTTTGCACGACGTTTCCTCTTTTACGATAAATAGCTGGAGCTAAAACTTAAGATCGCTGAATCTCAATATTTATGAAGACAGTACACTAACAGCATTTATTATTTATATTTTAATATATATTAATAATATTTTTAGCATATTTTCTCATATCAAATAACCCTTTGTGCAGAGAAAAATTATCTTTTCACGAACTGTGCTTCGCGACACGCTTGAATGAGTAACTTAAATATTAGAAGTAAAGTCCGTAGACTTAAAAATTATTTCATAGAAAACGACAAAACGCTATTTACAAGGATAACTAAAATGTTTCATTTCAAGGTACCTGGACCAACACAAATTCTAACTGCACAATTTGGAGGCATAAATCTAAGGTACCGGTACAGAATAAAATCTAACTATAACCGTATTAAAATCACAATAAATTTGAGTTAATAAAATTTTTCAGTGGCAGCAGTTTGTTAATTTTCCTAAGAAAAAAATGAACAATTTTATATATACGATTCACAATATTGCAGGAAAAACAGGTTCTCGTTACAAAAAAAAAACGAACGCTTGATTATAGATAAATAAACAATGAAATTCAATCATGAGCAGTCAATAGCAGACACATACGAAAAGCTCATCACAAACAGTTGAAGACGATCCTCTAAACTTAGTTATGTAAAGAAAACACAGCACTGCAAAACATTAAAAAAATCGATTCACGAAATCGCGAAAAGTACAAAAAATAATTAAATTATGACTTTAAACGACAGCCAGTTCTTTTTGAGAACGTTTCGCAATGTATAAACGTTTTGAAACGACGCTTTGAACTCATGAATGACGCTGCAGGAATCACTGTAGCACAAGGAAGATTTTTTTTTGCCTACAGTGACAGAAAATGAGCCAACAAGAGAGATCCGGTGACAATCAGTTGAACGGCTTGAGGTAATTCTATGATTAGCATTTGTAGCCATTCAATGATTAGCATCGAAGTTACTGCTAGTCAAATTTCAAGCAATTGGTATTTATTTTACTCCTCTTTTAACGTCAGATTTGTTTCTACGTATCTAATTTACATACGGTATGATTCAGATATTTTTAGCTTCTAAAAATGACTATTTACCATGCATTTATTTTCAAACGATGACCAAATCTGCACTGACGGACGCTTACATTATCTTTTCGTAGCTCCATGAAATTTGACTTAATCTTACAGAGAAACAACTTTTATCTATCTAAACAGCAAATCTCACATGGTGGTAACAATTCGACACAACCTGGTCCTGCTGTGGGATTAGATGTGGTAACCGTGGGACAAAAGTAAGCAAAGAAAGCAATATTTTAGAGAGAATACGATCTATGGTCAGAAGCTGGAAAGCGGGACGCCTCTGACTTGCAGTTTGCCGAGAAACTCGACCTGGATGATCGACGGGAGCATTGAGCCGACAGGGCCTGGACCGGATATGAAGTTAGCTGTAAAGAACCCCCTCTCAGAGTCATGGAACCAAAGACAAGTGCGCGGGAACAGTGTTGGTAGAAAGTCAAGTAATTTTATCCCTTCACTGCTGCGCAGTGTATCGTGAATGATATATTTTCTAAGGTGATGAGAAGTACTTTCATCTGTACAACCAAATATTCACTTAAGTTTACGATTTGAAATAACTTGCGCGAAAAAGAGGTAGGCTTTGGGAAATACAGTTTGGTAACAATACGGGCAACGCAGCCTCGAGCTCGGCGGCTGCTAGGGGGCAAGAAAATAACATCGTGGTGTGGAGGCGGCACAGATCGATAAAATGCCCACAAGTCGACCAGCAGATCACGTTGGTGTGTTTGGAGCTTAAACCAGAATAGTTTCTCAACAGTTATTGCGAAAGACTTAGGCTTGAACTGCAAATGCTGCTGAAACTCTGAAAATGTTCCCAACACTATGGTAGCTTTGCTATGTTATGGCTATGACTAAAATGACATAGTTAGGCAATGACTAAAATTAATAGACATTTGCAGATGAGATTAAATAACAGTTTAAGCTTCTTTAACAAGAACAAAGACGTTCCAGGAAGAGGAATGAGGAAGGCATAATTTATTATGGATCTAAGGGAATGCGGAATCTATGCGCCAGGTACAAAGACACAGTAATTTGAGAAAAAAATTTATGAAACGCGATGAAAGTTTAAGAAGAAAGTAGTAGGTGCCGAAAAACAGGACAGCAATGAAGCGAGAAAAAGATGGACCGTAACATAACAAAATACCCTGCTCTATTTCAACAAAAGGATGGCATACCTAACCTTTAATTCGGGACCTCACAGATTCCCCCTGGGACTGTTAATTCCCATAGATACAATCGTCGTATCCCCTGAGGGTTATAGATGTTAGCATGAACAAACACAAGAATGACCTACCGATACAGCGAGTTCACGATAGACGTATTCACTGATTTTAAATATTAATAATATATTCATTTTTTGATGCACAAAGTGCTAATCAAATAATTGGAGCGTAGAGGTTAAAGGCCAATGAAATATATCAGAATTATACTGTAGCTCAGTGTCATGAATCCACAATAAATATAAAATTTAAAATTAGTAGGTAGATTTTCCTGGACACCCTGTGTAGATTGCAGCCAACATGATAAGCCATCAAAAGACATGAAAACTCTTTTGTTCATAATTTTTCGGGCAATGTGTACAAAGAAAACAGAGCAATACTCTCGCTGAAGTGTGTTTAGGTACTTTCAATACTACAGTGAACCCCAAATCCGATACCTCATTCGATAGAACAACAACAGACGATGTTAAATATAACTTACTGGAGCACACGATCCGTCAAAAACGACGTGATTCGATATTTTCTTTAGACAAATCTTCCAGATGTGGATGACACACAAATATATCCATCGCAATAGTACCCGCGAATAAAATATTCTTGTACTTGTGCACTGGTGAAACTCGTATCACAGATACGGTCGGTAATCATCCTTTTAAGAGCGTGAAGGAGAGACGGACCAACCAGCCTATACGGACCACACAATTTAATGTATTCAATGAGATTCCCATTCTAATAACATAGAATAAATCACACAAAAAACCCTAATTAATTAATTTATAAATTTAGGGAGACACCTGGCGTTTCAATATATAGTATTGGTGAGATTAAAATCACTATTATAAAAGTAGCCGCGTCCGTCCGTCCTATCCGTCTGTGTGACCCCCTCTTCTAATTGATAGCTTTGATAGCAACAAGGATAAAGCTTAAGAAATACAAGAAATCCTTCTATTGCATTATTTTTCTGGGGCGATTCAATTCCCTTTCGCATGGATTATGGTATCCAGAATACGCAATCGGCATATTTTTACAATAGAAATTTTACTTGGAGCTTTATCTGTTGAAATTCATCATGTTGCTTTGATATTTTTGATTGATAATGAGAAAAGAAATGTTTTAAATTCGTTTGACCAGTAACCTGGCTACCACTTGGTATAAGGCCCAAGATTTTGGAACTTTAGTTATTGTTTTCGAAATTGTGATTTTCTTGAAAAGCTCCGAAGAGATAGTAGACGACATTTCAGAATAAAATTACGGCAAAAGAGGCCACCAAGGATAGAAATGTGTCCAACCGCAAGGGAGAAGTAGCAAGACTACGACAGCAAGAAAAACGCCGACGACGATCGGATTAACAACGCGAAATGGCAAGACGAAGCAATGCTGCTTGCCAACGAGACGCTAGAGGTAAATAATTGACCCTTGAACGGCGTTAGGAAATTCTACAGAATAATGTAGAGCAACACCGAGTAGCTAGAGAGAGCTTAACGCATGCATGAAAGAAGCGAGGAAATTCTTCGGCATAACGCTGGACAACATCGAGTGGCACGAGAATTTAACTCAAGAAAGAAGGGAGGAAATTCTTCAGATTCATGCCGACCAGCACGTGTAGACTAGTAATGATAAAGCTGACCACATAGGACGTCTGGTTTACTCACCGTGGAACTCCTTGGGCAGACTGGCGTGGACCGAAGCGATGACTTCGACTTGAGTCTCCAGGGAGGTGAGCATGCAGTCCAGATTTGCCGCTTGCTCGTACAACGAACGTATGTTGTCTGGCCTGCGAACAGCACAAAAATAAATAAGTTGATTAGTTTACTGTAAAATAGTAAACAAATTAGTTTACAGTGCACTTGTGTATCATATCTATAAAACAAGGCAAAATTTTCTCAGCCCCGTTGTGTATCTGATGCGTAAGGCAAGTTTTGCACGGTCCTGTTGCTCTGCAGCGCATCAAATGACCTGACAGCTTCATGGCCTTTTGTGTATCCAGTATACGAGTTGAGATTAGCATGTCTTACTTGTGTATCCTGTATACGAGTTGAGGATTAGCATGTCTTACTTGTGTATCCTGTATACGAGTTGAGGACTAGCATGTCCCACGTGTGTATCCAGTATACGTGTTGAGATAAGCACTTTCTACGTGCGAATCTATGACACGGAATTGGCAAGTTACTTTCGAGTTGAGAATCTTTGGCATACGGGAGAAGGTTAGCAATTTTAACTTGAGTTCCTAACAGAGCAAACGAGCTCTAAGTGTCCATTTAAATTCCGTTTTACAATAACACGCGGTTTGTTACTTGCTTGGCTGGTCATTTGGTCCTATCATCAGAATTACAAATCCAAAAAAATTTCAGACACCAGAAATAGAGATGCTGATGATGAGTGAAAAATAAACACGCGACTAAGAGTGCCTCAATTGTTGAACAGTTCCGCACCTTATGAAATGGATGAATAAACTATGACAGCAAATTCCTCTTTTCATAATAAACTTTATACCAACTCTACTGTAGACCATTGGGTGATTCATGGCGTCGAGTTGTTTTATTGTCTTCTTTGCTCAACATTGAAATTGGTTAATTTAGTTTTGATGAAGTAATAATAGAAATTGAGTTTGTGACTACTAGTCGATCAGCATCATTATGAAAATTCATTCCGTGAACACCGGCGGCTAACGTCGCAGTCAAAGTGTTCAGTAAAACTGCTCAATATGCTGGCGCGTATGTTCTCACTGATGTAGCGGCGCCCGTGGACTATGTGAATAATATTTAGCAAGCTAACAAAACCAAAATACTCAAATTTCAGGTCACTGACCTGAAGAAACTAGAAGTAAATATCCTGAACGTTATTTTGAAACATAGGAAATTCTAAACTACACCGGCGGCATTTGGTAGTCTTGAAATTGTATCAACTGTCATTCCATGCACGCAAACATCTCTTGATGATAAAAAACACATTGATTTAAGTGATATTTCAACAGAAGTCCAACGTCTGAAAAGCTGAAATATCGTGTAAATATTCAAAATATATTCATTCTTCCTTTAATATTTTTTTCTCTAGTTACTTCAATTTTAGGTGAAATAAAGTAAGTCTCGGAATTTTCCCATTAGCCCATCTGCGCCGTAGGAGTTAACTGAAAGAACATTGTGAGTAAATTGAAATTTAATACTCATAGAATCATCATACACTGCATTCTGCTCTGTTAAAGACGCTTCTCCGAGGTAGAGTCATACAAATACCACGCAGATGAACATTGCAGCTACGATCGAAGAAGGGAAAAGTGTCGTTTTACGCGTTTTAGAGGTTTTATATTTCAGGAACAATTTGCATGTAGTGTGTCTGACACAAACTTGAATCATTACCGTCTGAATATTTTTTTGGGCATTACCGTCATAACAACGACCGTGTTAGGCTGTCACTGGCAACATGTTGTCACCTACATGCATCATAATGAGGAAGGAGCCGCTAAATGACGCTGAACTTCGAAAAATACATTAGGGCACAAAATCCACAGGAAATACGATTTATTAATGCTCTTTTTTACTCAGAGGACAGTACAGCCTTTTCGATGTGCCAATGGTCAGCTCACAAAACAAGCTTCAGGCCTCAAACATAACCTGATGGCCTACAGCAAACTAGACCGTGACCGGAACGTGCAATCCTCACCGTTAGTTTGGGGTTTCACGCACGCCTACACGAACGAACGTCAAGCCGAACAAAAAATTAGGTCTTGCACATGGCGTTCTCCTCAGCACATAATTGGTCTATCTTGAACTGCGATAACTATCGGAGTGGGAAGCTGAACCCAGTGTTGGTTGTCTGCTTTCACCAGGAATGATTGCTCCATAAAAATCTCTTCGTGCAACGTCAGGACTTACTATGTCTGATCAAATTTATCGATAATAAAATTAAAGTTGTAAAAATTTTCCTATTTAGAGCCCGACATACGTAACTTGGAGTCAGTACAAGACGATAACAGCTGTACGATTCTGTAAATCGTGTGTGCATCATGTTCCAACATAGAGATCCCACACTTCGCGTCGAAATGCCTTATTTTTGCATATTACTTGGCTGCTGATAACCACCTCACATGGTTTATCACCGCTCGGTTTTGGTTGGTGTACAGTATATACTACGCTTTTTACACTTTGACTGCGGTACGACCCCCCGGTGGGTCGTGCTTAAGTTTTTCTTGCTGCGAAATGGCCCATCGGAAGGTCGTTTGAAAAAGTTTGAACATTCTTTTAAAATTAATAATTAGTATTTAATGGACCCAGTTAATGTTTAGTATTTGTAAAATTTGAAACATCTTTTAAATTTTAATAAGAGTTGAATACTGAACTTTAATTTAGCCCATCACAGTCAATGTGCTAAACCATCGTGAATGCAAATAATTCTCTCTCGGTCGCCGATGTTTGGTAGACGCGTCGTCACGTGCGTCACCGCGCGCATTGTTGTGGGTTGATCGTCTAAAAAATTCGGGATACTTATACTGAGAAGCACCGCTTAACAATGCACGAACATCCTCAGCGACTGTGGGTTTGGTGCGTGCCTACGACTGCGCGGTCTTGCTACAACGGAATGTAACTTCAAGTGAACGAAAGAGAGGGCGCTTCACGTCGCCAAAATTTTCCCACAACAGGGAATGATGATGAGGAATATCTACTATCTCAAGAGGTATTCTAAGTTTCAAGAAATATCGTTCGTTGAGAGATAGAGATCTGGGGAGGTAGCTTTTTTGTGGGAAGGAAAAATAGTTCATCAAAACTGTCATCGGTCCTAAGAAAAATACGCATCTTCGAATTAATATACAGGGCTAAGAAGAAGCATGTTTACACTAAAATTTCAAAACATTACAAATGGCAGAAAAAATATTTTTAAGTATTTAACGTACTTATCATCATAAATTCAAAATTTTTGCACGTATAAAAGGCCCCTCAAAACGAAGAAAAACCGAGTTTCTAATCAACTGAGAGAAGGGAGTTTAATCCATGGACCAATAAATTCACAGAAAACTATGAAGGAATAAATCAACCCACGTATATCTCGACAAGTATTTTAGATAATATTATAAAATATTTAAAGAGTGCGTTCCCCTACTTAACCCTCTACTGTACTTCACACACACTCAGTAACGCCACATCTCAACTTTCTAAACGAGTTACAAGCTACAGAAATAATGGCCTTTTGTTGCCGGGAAACGGAGCACAAATTCCGAAAGTAAGTTTTACAACGCAGTCATGAGACCAAGGCACATCGCTAATCCAGCAGTAAAATAAGCGAAAACCTCCCACAAATGCAGCGCAAAAACGATAGTTAATTCAGTTCCATTCACCGATGGACAGTGATTTGGTTGCGTGCAAGGTTTTTCGACTGAGTCCACCAAATTCTTCAACATCTTTTGGATATGAAACGATCAATAAGTTACGGAATGGGAGTAGTTTGGTACGCAAAACAACGGTGACACTGAGATTGGATTAGATTAGATTATTAGTGAGTTTAAGCCTTTCTATCCGCAACAAAGACGATCCAAAAAGAGGAAGGAGGAAGGCACCATTTAGTATGGAGTTAAGGGAACGCAGAATCAATGCAGAAAGGGCATAGAAACAGTAAGTTGAGAAAGAAGATTATGAAAGAAGATTAAAGTTGAAGAAAATAGTAGTAGGTGCTAAAAAACAGGACAGCAGTGAACCGAAAAAAGATGGTCCTCAAGAAAAAAAAAAACATTTTATTTTAACAAAAAGAAGGCTTACCTAACTCTCAGCTCGGGCCCTCATACATTTCCCCCCTGGGAGAGCTAATTCCCATAGTTACAATTGTTTTATGCCCCTGAGAGGAAAGGTAATACTGAGTAGTCAACAGCACAGAGTAGCACTATGGCAGCGCTCCGTGCAGTAGAGTGATAAATACACTGGAAATGTTTCATCGCATACCGGGAAACGTCATAAAATATTTGGAATTTTAACTGAACATTTACATCAAAAGGACATATCGTAAATCATTTCTATGGAAAACGCTCGAGGATGCCGTGGGCGAATCATATTGGTTCACTTCACATCCGATTGAAAATTAAAAATTGGTTTTCATTGTTCATCACAAAATTTTTAAAGCCATCAGTCCCCGCTGCTACATGCAGGACAAAAACGCAAGATTTCAAACTAAAAAAAAATAACCACTCAAATTTCAAAGAATAAAACCGTTTTTTATAAAGTAACTAATGCGAGGCTACCTCTTTAGATCAAGGTTGTTTGGATGGAAAGTGTTCATATTTTGATTATAAATGAAGGGGTTTTTACAAAATTGTAATACATATTCGGGCGGTAATAGCTAAGATACCAGAATATCCATGCTTTGTATATTCTTTAGGTTGGAGAAAGCCTGCGCTGTTTCTGACTATGAAAGTTCGGATGTACATTCTAAGCAGAATTTCGTAGGCTATTCCATAAGTTGCGCATGGACTAACACATAAGCGCGTACATGACATTCAGAGACATTTTTAACAGATTAGATGATAGTTGACGATTCCCTAACTGAAAAGGCGTTCAAAAGAGAGGGAGGATGACGGTACCATTTAGATTGGCGTTAAGGGTACACAGAACTTACGCACAAGGTGTGTTATCGCACAATATCCCGTCTGGCATAAAAACATTGAGTTAAAAAGGAAGTTCATGAAACAAGATAAAAGTCGAAGTACAAAGCTACAGGTACTGAAAAGCAGGACAGCACTGAACTGACGAAAAAATGATCCTTTACAAAACAAAAAACATATTTTATTTCAACAAGAAGAAGGTCCACCTAGCTCTCAGCTTGGGACCTCACATTTTCTCACTGAGAGTGCTAATTCCCATAGATACAATAGTCTTATCCCCTGAAGGCCTGAAATTAGCATTAAAAGTGTTGAAAAAGTTCAACAAAATTCAAAACCGAGAAAATTTCGACATTCATAATAGCTATGGGAGAAGATGCTGATTTGGAGGACATAGTTCAAAATCCAAAATTTTTTTAACTGAACGAACGTGTGGAATGAACGGAGAAATCCATCATGGGAATTAAATTTTTATATTAAATGTGTAACTCGGACAATAGGGCGCAACACACACGTGTTACACGAGTGTTTAAACTCAGCCTCTGCCGTGCGTTTTCATAGCCCAATTTCTTAACGCACAAGTGCGCCAACGCTGAATTCTACAACATAATTGAAACTGTGCACAATGAAATCTTTATGGCCAACAGTTGCTTTCTGTTCAATAGTTTCCTGCATCTCTTGCCATTCATGAAGGTTAATTCGGGATCAAAAACTCAGTTTCTTATTCTATCCCTCAATCCTCCGTACCTAAACCTTTCTGCCTTGATCATATCGTCAGCTCAAGCCTCCATATCTATACCCTGGTATATACCTTTCTGCCTCGATCGTATCGTCATCTCAAGCCTCCATATCTATACCCTGGTATATACCTTTCTGCCTCGATCGTATCGTCAGCTCAAGCCTCCATATCTATACCCTGGTATATACCTTTCTGCCTCGATCGTATCGTCATCTCAAGCCTCCATATCTATACCCTGGTATATACCTTTCTGCCTCGATCGTATCGTCATCTCAAGCCTCCATATCTATACCCTGGTATATACCTTTCTGCCTTGATCATATCGTCAGCTCAAGCCTCCATATCTATACCCTGGTATATACCTTTCTGCCTTGATCATATCGTCAGCTCAAGCCTCCATATCTATACCCT
Source organism: Morinoia aosen (assembly GCA_030386875.1). Lineage (NCBI taxonomy): Eukaryota > Metazoa > Arthropoda > Malacostraca > Amphipoda > Talitridae > Morinoia > Morinoia aosen. The sequence continues at coordinate 36,894,148 of CM059561.1, read as the reverse complement.
GGTATATACCTTTCTGCCTCGATCGTATCGTCATCTCAAGCCTCCATATCTATACCCTGGTATATACCTTTCTGCCTATATCGTATCGTCAGCTCAAGCCTCCATATCTATACCCTTGTATATACCTTTCTGCCTTGATCGTATCGTCAGCTCAAGCCTCCATATCTATACCCTGGTATATACCTTTCTGCCTCGACCGTATCGTCAGCTCAAGCCTCCATATCTATACCCTGGTATATACCTTTCTGCCTTGATCGTATCGTCAGCTCAAGCCTCCATATCTATACCCTGGTATATACCTTTCTGCCTTGATCGTATCGTCAGCTCAAGCCTTTATATCTATACCCTGGTATATACCTTTCTGCCTCGATCGTATCGTCAGCTCAAGCCTCCATATCTATACCCTGGTATATACCTTTCTGCCTCGATCGTATCGTCATCTCAAGCCTCCATATCTATACCCTGGTATATACCTTTCTGCCTTGGTCGTATCGTCATCTCAAGCCTCCATATCTATACCCTGGTATATACCTTTCTGTCTCGATCGTATCGTCATCTCAAGCCTCCATATCTATACCCTGGTATATACCTTTCTGCCTTGATCGTATCGTCATCTCAAGCCTCCATATCTATACCCTGGTATATACCTTTCTGCCTTGATCGTATCGTCATCTCAAGCTTCCATATCTATACCCTGGTATATGCCTTTCTGCCTCGATCGTATCGTCATCTCAAGCCTCCATATCTATACCCTGGTATATACCTTTCTGCCTCGATCGTATCGTCAGCTCAAGCCTCCATATCTATACCCTGGTATATACCTTTCTGCCTTGATCGTATCGTCATCTCAAGCCTCCATATCTATACCCTGGTATATACCTTTCTGCCTTGATCATATCGTCAGCTCAAGCCTCCATATCTATACCCTGGTATATACCTTTCTGCCTTGATCATATCGTCAGCTCAAGCCCCCATATCTATACCCTGGTATATATCTTTCTGCCTCGATCGTATCGTCATCTCAAGCCTCCATATCTATACCCTGGTATATACCTTTCTGCCTTGATCATATCGTCATCTCAAGCCTCCATATCTATACCCTGGTATATACCTTTCTGCCTTGATCATATCGTCAGCTCAAGCCTCCATATCTATACCCTGGTATATACCTTTCTGCCTCGATCGTATCGTCATCTCAAGCCTCCATATCTATACCCTGGTATATACCTTTCTGCCTTGATCATATCGTCAGCTCAAGCCTCCATATCTATACCCTGGTATATACCTTTCTGCCTCGATCGTATCGTCATCTCAAGCCTCCATATCTATACCCTGGTATATACCTTTCTGCCTCGATCGTATCGTCATCTCAAGCCTCCATATCTATACCCTGGTATATACCTTTCTGCCTTGATCGTATCGTCATCTCAAGCCTCCATATCTATACCCTGGTATATACCTTTCTGCCTCGATCGTATCGTCATCTCAAGCCTCCATATCTATACCCTGGTATATACCTTTCTGCCTCGATCGTATCGTCAGCTCAAGCCTCCATATCTATACCCTGGTATATACCTTTCTGCCTTGATCGTATCGTCAGCTCAAGCCTCCATATCTATACCCTGGTATATACCTTTCTCCCTCGATCGTATCGTCAGCTCAAGCCTCCATATCTATACCCTGGTATATACCTTTCTGCCTTGATCGTATCGTCAGCTCAAGCCTCCATATCTATACCCTGGTATATACCTTTCTCCCTCGATCGTATCGTCAGCTCAAGCCTCCATATCTATACCCTGGTATATGCCTTTCTGCCTCGATCGTATCGTCAGCTCAAGCCTCCATATCTATACCCTGGTATATACCTTTCTGCCTTGATCATATCTTCAGCTCAAGCCTCCATATCTATACCCTGGTATATACCTTTCTCCCTCGATCGTATCGTCAGCTCAAGCCTCCATATCTATACCCTGGTATATACCTTTCAGCCTCGATCGTATCGTAAGCTCAAGCCTCCATATCTATACCCTGGTATATACCTTTCAGCCTCGATCGTATCGTCAGCTCAAGCCTCCATATCTATACCCTGGTATATACCTTTCAGCCTCGATCGTATCGTCAGCTCAAGCTTCCATATCTATACCCTGGTATATACTTTTCAGCCTCGATCGTATCGTCAGCTCAAGCCTCCATATCTATACCCTGGTATATACCTTTCAGCCTCGATCGTATCGTCAGCTCAAGCCTCCATATCTATACCCTGGTATATACCTTTCAGCCTCGATCGTATCGTAAGCCGGTGGCGAACTAAAGACCATTAAATACATGGGCTCACGAGCACACAGCAGGCTGTGCTCGCTCGCTTCCCTGCTGCAGAGTTGCGTGGTGTGTGCTGGATTACACGGGCACAAATACACTGGAGTGAGACATCGAATTGTAGGGAAATAATAACGTCGTGTTTTTATTGATTATAGCAGTGACACTGAAAATCTGGAAAAAATAAATAAAACTATGAACATGTCATTAGAATACAGCTATATTTTCGGAAAATAAGTTAAACGATTACATTAAATGTGAGTAGGTTTCATCTTCCCTAACTGCAACAGAGATGCTCAAGGAGAGGAAGGATGAAGGTAATATTTAGTAAAGAGTAAAGGGAACGCAGAATCTATGCACAATGTGTTTTCCCCTACAAGATCCCCAGCGTATAAAAGCATTAATTTGAGAAAGAGGGTTATGAAACAAGATGAGAGATGAAGAAGAACGAAGCAGGTGTTGAAAAACAGTATAGCGGTGAACTTGAAAAAAGGCGCGTAATTCTACACAAAATATTTTATTTCAACAAAAGGAAGGCCAACTTAAATCAACTCGGGACCTCACATCATCGGTCTGGTAACGCTAAATACCATTATTAACAGATCAGCGATACAGAAAATCTAGAATAAATAAAGAAAGCTACAAACGTACGAGTATAATAAGAGGAAAACTATATTCTTAAACAATCGGTCGTATTAAATTAATTAAACATAAAAGATCTCACTAATGAACCTCAGAGGCCACAATCAATTAGTACTGCAGCAGTTTAGCGAACGACATTCTGAAATTCGAACATATTAGATTATACGTTAGATCATAAGTTAGTTTAAGCATCCCTAATCTCTACAGAAAAGAACGTATCGAAGAGAGGAAGGAGCAAGGCACCATTTCGTATGGAGAAAAGAGAATGGGGAATCTATACAGAAGGTGCATAGAAACAGTAAGTTGAGAAAGAAGTTCATGAAACAAGATAAAAGTTGAAGAAGAAAGTAGTGTGTGCTGAAAAACAGGACAGCAGTGAAGCGATCAAAGGTGGTCCTTAACGCAAAAAAAAACACGTTTCTTGTTAACCAAAAGAAGGCCTACCTAACTCTCAGCTCGGGCCCTCACACACTTCCCCCTGGGAGCGCTAATTCCCTTAGATACATTAGTTGTATCCCCCGGAGAGGGGTCTGAAATTCGAACACTCAAACTTCACAATATGAAGACAAAACTCTTAGTTCGTGTAAAGAATTTGAAGGATTATTTTTTCATTCTAAATGTAGACCGAGATTTTGAACTAAAAGTGCGACAGTGAACTTTTGATGGATGAATTCTGAGCAGGAATTGTAGCGTCAACGTACGTGTGACAAACATGCACAAATCTCACCGATAGGAAAAAAAGTGTACTTCTTATTTGTATCTATGATACGCCCAAAATATCTGTATCTGTTATACGCCAAATTATTTGCATCTGTGTTACGCTAAATTATCTGTATCAGTGATACGCCACATTATCTGTATCAGTGATACGCCACATTATCTGTATCAGTGATACGCCACATTATCTGTATCTGTGAAGAAGTTATAATAAAGTTAGAAGAAGATTACTACGAGATTCAAAACCTACGAAAAATCCCTACTACGAAGATTTTTGAAATTCAGCAAGAGTCAAGAAAAGAAGAGAAAATTGTTAAATCACGCAAATGTATCTGTGATACGCCACATTATCTGTATCTGTGATACGCCACATTATCTGTATCTGTGATACGCCACATACCAACACCTTCCACTGTCTAACGCGTATACTATCACATTCTGACCACAATATGACACGGAAAACTCGACTGTTTCTTTGAGACAGCACTCCCGTAATACTGATACTGGTTCATTTAACAATTAATTTCACGGACACCAACTCGACGTCTTCACGCATGAGTGGGAGCTGGAGTCAGAAACACTCCACACAACTGCGGCTAAGGAAACACTGCGCAGAGTCAGAGCTCTGACCCCACGGTATTCCTCCACGAGTTGGACCTCCCTAGCGTAACAAATGTTGGCTTTCCGACCGGTGTGGCGCTAGACCTCAACTGGTTCTCGTCATGTCTGACAACTTGATACTATGAAATTTGATATAAAATATTCATTTAATCCATTTGGTACTGTGTTTCTAACTATTCTATTCTATTTGGTACTAAGTAATGCCGTCATTACAACCACCGTTAGTACAATCGCCGTTATTACTAAGCTGGCAATAGTCATTTGGTATGGTAGAGTAAGGTACTAAATGAATTCTCCTTCAGCAAAGAAACTTCTGATCACGTTAGATTATTCATATGCTACTTTAAGTTTCTCTGACCACGCCTGAGTTGTTTCTAATAGAAGAAGGGATCATTTAGCATGGAATTAAGGGAACGGGGAATCAGTGCACTATATGTGTACCCAGACCATACGTACAGAAACATCAAGGTTGTAAGTAGTTTATGTTTATAAACAAGATAAAAGTTAAAAAAAGAATTAATAGATGTTGGAAAACAGGACAGGACAGCAGTGAACTGAAAAAAACGGTTCGTAACAAAACGAAAAACCTATTTTATTTCAATAAAACGAAGGCCCATCTAACTCTCGGTTAGGTAACTCACATTTTCGCTGTGGGAGCGTTGTACGAAAATGTGATAGAAGCAAAGTAAGCAGAGTAATTTTATGGGAGAAACGAGACAGAAATGTATCTCTATGACCATTTCCTTTATTTGCAACGTACGTTAAATAAAAAATAATAGTAGAAAAGAAGACGTAGTGACTGAGCACTGTGCTTTTAGATTGGGTTGCTGAAATTGATTTTGATATTTCTTAGTGTGAGCATATTTTTCACTTCTCTATTCTATCGTGTTCAACTTGTATTAATTGTTTCACATAAATTGAGTAATCATGCATAAATGTATGCAGATTAATTGGTGGTATTTGAACTGAAGACATTTTTTTGACGGAATGGTAACTGATCAACAGTTAACCGACGACCCTACTGTAATGAAAGATCATTTGTATAGAAAAACCAATAACACTCAGTTCAGCAAAGAGCTCAAGTTTTACGTTCCAATTTCGTGAAGAACCGTGACAACTCAGGGAAGAAGACATCGGACCGTCACTACAGGGTGTCCACAAATAAATGTATCCACTGATCGATAAATGTACATGTGATACCGGAACTATACATCAGTTTAATTATTCTGATAAATGGTTCCGTCGTCATACATACATACATCGGTCAGTGAATTATTTTTTGAGGACACCCTGTAGAGACGGTCCGACCTCTTTCTTCGCTGAATTGTCTAGGTTCTTCACGAAATTGAAACGTAAAACTTGTACTCTTTGCTGAACTGTACGTTGTGTGGCCTGCAGTGCTCGGAGTTCCAGAGACCATCCACCATGCAGCAGACCAACTCCCAACCGAGCGCTCGTGTTCTCGCCAGACCGCGACGCCCGTTTTATCCACCCCAAGTGACCAACAAGTCCACTGAACACGAGCGAGAATTCCAAAAAAAGCGAGATGCAGTGACTCGAATCCAAACATCGATAGAACTGAAATTTTTCGTAGAGGTTGAACACCGGATCGATCAGAGCTGCAGTTCAACACGGGCTGATTCACACAAATTTAGGTGTTCGCTCCAGCCTGCCTCATTGCCTCTTCTTCCATCTTGGATGGCTTGACTCCTCACTTATAATGTGTTGACTTTTAAGTGTATTATCTCAAGTCAAATAAATGTGTCGAATTCAAGCATGCCATTTTAAGTCAAATCAACGTGTTGAATTCAAGCATGCCATCTCAAGTCGAATAAATGTGTTGAATTCAAGCATGCCATTTTAAGTCAAATCAATGTGTTGAATTCAAGCATGCCATTTTAAGTCAAATCAATGTGTTGAATTCAAGCATACCATCTCAAGTCGGTTGAATTCAAGCATGCCATTTTAGGTCGAATCAATGTGTTGAATTCAAGCATGGGATCTCAAGTCGAATCTGTTAACTTCAAGCATGCCATTTTAATAAATGATCTACTTCAAGTATGCCATCCCAAGTCAAACAGAAAGTTCTAATGAAATCAATCGCAAGGAATTCATCGATGACTGCCGTGGTCTACCAAGTCAGCAAAACACACACAGACAGTTATTATGGTAACCACAGGGCTTTTATTTCACGCAGTATTTCACCTTTGTCCTGACCTGCGCAAATTGAGCGGGTTTGAACACACGGAGAAACCTGAATACTATTGGGACGGCCATGTTCCACGACAGAAACATAGTTGTTTCAATAATATATTTACTTAGAATTAAGGCTGCGTACGCAATTCTAAGACATATTTTCCATGAAGAAATAGATAAGATGATGGCTTTAAGAAATGGGCTTTCGAGGAAGATAATGATTTAGAGTTACTAGCATTACATTTAACAGCACTTTTTCAATAGCAATGGTACGATAGCACTTGATTTTTATACCTGATGCCCACATTCTGAACCAATGGCGTTGCATATCCCAACATCCTCTCCCTAGTTAGGAGACTGGTCTTTTTCATGCGAAGATGTGCTCTAGCGAACTACTGAGTTCGACGAATAACCATCTATATTAGCTATGCAACAACTAACCATCTATTTTAGCTATGCGACAACTAACCACCATTATTAGCTATGCAACAACTAAACATCTATTTTAGTTATGCGACAACTAACCACCATTATTAGCTATGCAACAAATAACCATCTATCGTAAGTACGATGTGGAGCGACAGTGGAAATGAAGTCCAAAATACAGCAATGTGGTAGATGAATTTATTGTACGGGTATTCTCCTACACTTGGTCGGCTTTTTTCGCCCTTCATACGCCGAGTTCCGCCAGGAAGTTCCGTTGCCTAGTGTTTGAAATCTTTAATTGCCTAAGCTGAGTTTTGAGTTTTGACGTGATCTGGAGCCGAGTTTTCAAGCATTTCACGTTGCCCTAACGGTACAGTTGGCAGCGGAAGTTCCTCAGTCGACTTGAAAACCTCTCGTGTTGCTTTTCTGGTCAAAATCCTCAAGTATAGGTGGTTTTCTAACACAATTTGAATACACAGCATCTGACAACCGTACAAGGTTTCCAAAGTCGACAGAGGAACTTCCGCTGCCTATGGAACCACCATAACCCCGTTAAATGTTGAAAAGGTCGACACTTAGAGTTAAAAATAGATTGTTCAAGTTATCTTCACCATGCCGCAGGAATGTTATAAAAATTAACTCATATCGAAATAAAATCGCGAAATAAACGAAGCACATGTTCAGAAGCATGCGAAGAAAAGAACAAACAGAAACAGAGATACATAAACACAAACAAAAACAAACACAAATATGGAGCCCAGTTACAATTCCAAAGAACAAAAGTACAAAGACAAATGCTACAAATGACGAATGCGACTCCTAGAAAGCGTAGGGTTCAAGTTCTCCTGCCGTTCCAGGGGTTCAAGTTCTTCTGCCGTTCCAGGGTTCAAGTTTTTCTGCTGTTCCAGGGTTCAAGTTCTCCTGCTGTTCCAGGGTTCAAGTTCTCCTGCTGTTCCAGGGTTCAAGTTCTCCTGCCGTTCCAGGGTTCAAGTTTTCCTGCTGTTCCAGGGTTCAAGTTCTCCTGCCGTTCCAGGGGTTCAAGTTCTCCTGCCGTTCCAGGGTTCAAGTTCTCGTGCCGTTCCAGGGGTTCAAGTTCTCCTGTCGTTCCAGGGTTCAAGTTCCCCTGCCGTCTCAGGAAGTTCTCCATTACGAGACCGGCAGCCATGACAGCTCACCTAAAATGCCGGTCATCAAGTCGACGAGGAAGACTTCCGTCCGGTCTGGTTACGATCGAGCAATTTTTTTATCTTCTTTCTCGAGTGGGATAAAATTCCTGAAGATTGCCTCTATTTTGACGGTGAGTTTTACACGACATAGGCTGTGTTTTCCTCATTTTTGGCCAATCCAACGCCTGACAAAAAAGTGCTCTATGATTATCTCCACTACCTGGGATGCACTTCATGTCATTCGAAGCTCTTAATTTTCGGTGTGACCGAGACAATATCGGCCGTGTTCTTGCCCATTGAATACAAAACAAGCGTGTTAATTTTAACCGCACCAATTGCATGAAGTGCTACTACGACATGTTCGCTATAGTTGTCCGATTTAATAGTCACTAAGAGTCCCAACTGACCTCTCATTTAACTACATAAGATAGCGTAACCCTTATAAATCCGTTAGAGAGGGGGGAATATGAACGAAATATTTAAAGCATGAATATTATCACGAATGAAGTATGTTTGGTGCCCGTATCCGATGGATTATTGAGAAGGAAATTAGAGAGGTAGTGCAGCCTGTACCACAGGTACGATAATCTCACAGTCGTCAAAGCGATGAAGGGGTAATGCTATTTTGAATAATATTTATTATAAAATGTATAATTTTCATTTTCTATCGATTGCCTTCATTTTTTCGGGTCGTGTATGGTAGCTGATAAAATGAATAAGACTAAAGGCATAAAGAAAATACAAACAGGACCCGAGGAATAAACAAAGGACAAACAGGATCCGAGGAATAAACAAAGGACAAACAAGACCTGAGGCATAAACAAAGGACAAACAGGACCTGAGGCATAAACAACAAAGGACAAACAGGACCTGAGGCAAAAACAAAGGAAAAACAGGACCTGAGGCAAAAACAAAGGACAAACAGGACCCGAGGAATAAACAAACGACAAACAGGACCCGAGGAATAAACAAACGACAAACAGGACCCGAGGAATAAACAAAGGACAAACAGGACCCGAGGAATAAACAAAGGACAAACAAGACCTGAGGCATAAAAAAAGGACAAATAGGACCTGAGGCATAAACAAAGGACAAACAGGACCTGAGGCATAAACAAAGGACAAACAGGACCTGAGGCATAAACAAATGACAAACAGGACCTGAGGCATAAACAAATGACAAACAGGACCTGAGGCATAAAAAGAACAAACAGGACCTGAGGCATAAACAAAGGACAAACAGGACCTGAGGCATAAACAAAGGACAAACAGGACCTGAGGCATAAACAAATGACAAACAGGACCTGAGGCATAAACAAATGACAAACAGGACCTGAGGCATAAAAAGAACAAACAGGACCTGAGGCATAAACAAAGGACAAACAGGACCTGAGGCATAAACAAAGGACAAACAGGACCTGAGGCATAAACAAAGGACAAACAGGACCTGAAGCATAAACCAAGAACAAACATGACCTGAGGCATAAGCAAAGAACAAACAGAACCCTAGGCATAAACAAAAAAAACAGGACCTGAGGCATAAAGAAAGAACAAACACGACCTGACGTATAAATAAAGAACAAACAGGACGTTATTTAAGAGGTAAATAATGGGCAAACAGAACCTAAACCAAAGGACAAACAAAATCTGCTACATAAATACCCGTACATGCTACAAAATCAAAGGTACGAATAGAAATAAAAACAAACACGATCTGAGATATACCGCAGAGTAAATAGGACCATAACACAATAAACAGGCCAGCCGCGGACATGCAATGAGGCTGCGCAGGCACTTAGCCCCGCCAGCGACGCCTGACGACGTAACTGTGCAGTGCAGCGCTGCTGGGCCGTGCCTCTGGGGCTTGGTGGCCGCGTGGGCCGCGAGCGGGCGACAAGAGGGAGGTGAGCGATAGGCACTAGAGGGAAAAAGAGGGAGATATAGAATGGTCATTAGGGAGAAAAGAGGAAGGTAAGGGATGGTTCCAAAAGAGGAAGGTAAGGGATGGTTCCAAAAGAGGAAGGTAAGGGATGGTTCCAAAAGAGGAAGGTAAGGGATGGTTCCAAAAGAGGAAGGTAAGGGATGGTTCCAAAAGAGGAAGGTAAGGGATGGTTCCAAAAGAGGAAGGTAAGGGATGGTTCCAAAAGAGGAAGGTAAGGGATGGTTCCAAAAGAGGAAGGTAAGGGATGGTTCCAAAAGAGGAAGGTAAGGGATGGTTCCAAAAGAGGAAGGTAAGGGATGGTTCCAAAAGAGGAAGGTAAGGGATGGTTCCAAAAGAGGAAGGTAAGGGATGGTTCCAAAAGAGGAAGGTAAGGGATGGTTCCAAAAGAGGAAGGTAAGGGATGGTTCCAAAAGAGGAAGGTAAGGGATGGTTCCAAAAGAGGAAGGTAAGGGATGGTTCCAAAAGAGGAAGGTAAGGGATGGTTCCAAAAGAGGAAGGTAAGGGATGGTTCCAAAAGAGGAAGGTAAGGGATGGTTCCAAAAGAGGAAGGTAAGGGATGGTTCCAAAAGAGGAAGGTAAGGGATGGTTCCAAAAGAGGAAGGTAAGGGATGGTTCCAAAAGAGGAAGGTAAAGGATGGTTTCAAAAGAGGAAGGTAAGGGATGGTTCCAAAAGAGGAAGGTAAGGGATGGTTCCAAAAGAGGAAGGTAAGGGATGGTTCCAAAAGAGGAAGGTAAAGGATGGTTTCAAAAGAGGAAGGTAAGGGATGGTTCCAAAAGAGGAAGGTAAGGGATGGTTCCAAAAGAGGAAGGTAAGGGATGGTTCCAAAAGAGGAAGGTAAGGGATGGTTCCAAAAGAGGAAGGTAAGGGATGGTTCCAAAAGAGGAAGGTAAGGGATGGTTCCAAAAGAGGAAGGTAAGGGATGGTTCCAAAAGAGGAAGGTAAGGGATGGTTCCAAAAGAGGAAGGTAAGGGATGGTTTCAAAAGAGGAAGGTAAGGGATGGTTCCAAAAGAGGAAGGTAAGGGATGGTTCCAAAAGAGGAAGGTAAGGGATGGTTTCAAAAGAGGAAGGTAAGAGATGGTTCCAAAAGAGGAAGGTAAGGGATGGTTCCAAAAGAGGAAGGTAAGGGATGGTTCCAAAAGAGGAAGGTAAAGGATGGTTTCAAAAGAGGAAGGTAAGGGATGGTTCCAAAAGAGGAAGGTAAGGGATGGTTCCAAAAGAGGAAGGTAAGGGATGGTTCCAAAAGAGGAAGGTAAGGGATGGTTCCAAAAGAAGAAGGTAAGGGATGGTTCCAAAAGAGGAAGGTAAGGGATGGTTCCAAAAGAGGAAGGTAAGGGATGGTTCCAAAAGAAGAAGGTAAGGGATGGTTCCAAAAGAGGAAGGTAAGGGATAATTCCTAAAGAAAAAGAGGGGAATACAAGGGACAAGTGTTAGGGAGAAAAGAGGGAAGTAAAGGATGGTTCCCAGGGAGAAGGGGGGAATACAAGGGATAAGTGTTAGGGAGAAAAGAGGGAGATGAGGGATTGCCCCTATAGGGGAAAGAGGGGACTCCTCGGGACAAATACAAGAGTAAAGAGAGAATGATACGACCGATAAACGCAAGCGAAAAAAGAGAGGAATGCAAGTGGCAAGAGAGAAATGTGAAGCAAGAAATATATTGCCCACAGGATAAGGGACAAACTTTGGGATCAAGATGAAAGTATGTAATTTGTGAAGTTGAACCAAGTTTCTACTGTCAAGGTTAAACATATAAAAGATTAAGTATTGTAGAAAGGATCGTCACTAGTACGTGAAATTATGAATTCTTTTCAACGCAGCTTGACATAGCTGGCAAAATCGTAGAGAAGCTGAAGTAAAGAGGGAAGGAGAAAGAAAAAATCAAGTAAAACAGCCTTAAGTTTCTGGCACGAATGGCCATCCCACCCCTAAATGAGACGTAAATGAGAAAAGCAGCTGACACCAGAACGGATTTCCGCAACCCAGTCTAACTTTTTCGCCGCAAGCATGAATGTTTTCACCGCTCAAGTGAATTAAGCGTTTCAATCGCTTAGACGGCGAAAAACATGCTTGCAGGCGGGGAAAAAGTTAGACAGGGAATATACGTTTCTGAGAAGAAATATCGTTTAGTGTGTCGTTAGTACTCAACTTTCGACATTGACCTGGACAGACAGAGTTTACTTTTGTATGGAGCTCGCGTGACCGAAGATCCGAGTGATGCTTAGTTGATGCTCAACGCACGCAGAGGAAAAATACACAAAAACCACACAGATTTCGGTGGAAGGAAAAATACGATGAGAGTAAAAAGTTTGGAAAAGATTTTAATGTAGGTTTTCAATTTATAATATATTAGTTCATTTTTTTTGTAATCCCTATATACAGTATGTACTATTTTATGGTACAGAAATACAATGGCATCAAGTGTACGTCGGTATTCGTGGGAGCAACGGCGAGCAGCCTTTAATAAATAAAATTGAGCGTCGAGGCAGAATTTGGAAGTTATGAACACGCACAATTTTGTCATTTAGTGATTGGTTTTTATAACGAAAAAATAAATGGCGTATTTTTGTTTGTGTAAAGTTAAAGTTATTGGAACGAGTATAAATACGAACCGAAAGACTTGAAATAAGTGCATATTTTTCCAGGAGCGAACCTTGATTAGGTTTAATTTGTATTCCCATCAACCTGTTAATCATTACGTGATATTAACGTGCCTACTCAATTGTTGATTTCTTTCAAGTAACTGGCAACACAATTTTCAAAATATTATAGACTTACAACATTTTCGACCACATTGTCACAAAACCAAATTTCGCCAGAAATACGATCAGCTATCACAAGGCTCGTTTAGAAGCGTCAAGACTAAGCTTCAACCGTAAACAAAGGTATCCCATAAACCTTACTGATTGCCCTACTTTTACATCACCAAACCCCATTGAAAATTATCGCTCTTTTCAGGTAGTAAATTAGTCGTAAATGGTCAAAAACGGCACAAAAGGGGCCAAAAATCACGACTTCAAACCGACTCCTACCTATACTTGGCCTATTAGGGCTTGAAAAGAGCCCTTCATTCAAATGGCCTTTTATAGGTCAAGTCAATGGCGGTTTTCGGGCTCATTCGGGTCGTTTAAAGTCGTTTTCAAGCCTTTTTCGACAACCTCAGCCTCGTTCAAGTAGTAGAGAAGCCCAAAATGGCCGTTGCCTTAGCCGTTTCGATGCCCAGAAATAGCCGTTTAACAGGGCTTAAAATAAGTGACATTTGCACTGAAAAGGGCTAATTTACTGCCTGAAAACAACTATCTCTTGGCTTATAACTGCCTGAAAACGCTCTGTAAAAGGCTCAGAATTTCAATAGGGAAGTCACGTTTTTCTTCAGCAATCAGTGGTCCTCCAGCTCTGAACTCCAGAAAGGCAGAGCAAAATAAAAGCTAATTTGGTGGAATGGTTTGGTTTCCTTTTCTTCTTTCTTACTCTTCTCCGTATCCTACACCACGACAGGCTCCGGTATCCTACGCTGCTCGTCGGTACGCAGACCAGAACCCAGCCAAAACACAAGCATAATTAAGCAAGTAAATAAATTTGCATTTAAAACTAAAATCTCGGCATGTGAGAAACCCGAAATTCTTTTTTCATGCAAGCATATCATAGTACACGTAATACTAGGATAGTACTACAGCACATACATTGAGTACAAATAGCTCTCATAGAAATGTCTTCACTGAGTACAAATAGCACTCAATGAAGCATATTCATTGAGTTCAAATAGTACTCAATGAAGCATATTCATTGAGTTCAAATAGTACTCAATGAATATGCTCCTTCTTCTTTAGTGCATGCATATCGAAATAATACCAGGTACTATTATTTACTATTTAGCACCAGATTACTATTCAACGAATGCACGTCACGACGAGAACCAACCTGTCTTTGAAAAGTACTCAACGAACACACGTCACGGCAAAAACCAACCTGTCTTTGAAAAGTACTCAACGAACACACGTCACGGCGAAAACCAACCTGTCTTTGAAAAGTACTCAACGAACACACGTCACGGCGAAAACCAACCTGTCTTTGAGAAATATTCAATTAAACACTCGTCACGGCGAGAACTAACCTCTCTTTAAGACGCCGCATGGTCTTCGCTCCGCCTGCGGTCTCCCAGGCGTCGATGTTGGCCTGCACGAGGGCGCGCTCGATGGCGTAGCCCTGGCGCTTGGCGCGCAGCATCGCCGTCTCCCGCGTCAGCGACTCCGGCAGTAGGCGCACCGGGTCCTTCACCAGCCCCAGCAGCACCTCATACTTCTGCTTCCAGCTGCGCAGGACCTGGGCGAAAAAGGGGGAGTGTGATTTATGTGAACGCTCTTCGTCATGCGTGGTATTCATTGTCAATTTTATTTAATTTTTCTGCGTCCAGCTGCGCAGAACCTGGTTGCAAGAGGAGTGGGACGTTTTTGGTACGCGTTTCATCATGCGGGATATTCATTGTCAGTTAAACTAATTAATTCTTCCGCCTCCAGCTAGGCAGGACCTGGTTGCAAGAGGGGGGAGTGTGACTTGTGTGTTTTGGTACATTCTTAGTCATGCGTAATATTCATAGTTAATTAGATTAATTATATAAGAGCGACACTTATATTAACGGCGAGAAATTTTATAGGTGTTGTGCCGTTTTAAAACGCTACTGGAGTTATTGGTTTATTATCAATCGTATTATGGAATTTCTCATGGGTATATTGAGGTTTTAGGTTAGTTTGAGCCTCCCTAACCGCAACAAAAATTCTCCAGAGAGAGGAAGGAGGAAGGCATCATTTAGTAGGGAGGGAACGCGGAATCTATGCACAAGGTGTGCTCACACTCAAGAAACTCTGCGTATAGAAGCAGTAATTTGATCAGGAAGTTCAATAAATAAAGTAAAATTTGACGAAAAAAGTGAGTGGTGGTTAAAAACACTCCATAAAAGGGAGAACATCAACACATAAGTTTTGGCTTCTGCGATATTAGGGAAAGTATAATGGCGATAATTTTATTAATTGAGTGTTTAAAATTAAAAGGCTGACATGTCAGAAATCCAAACTCATTTTTTCGTACACGCAATGTAAGGACCTCAAAGAATATACTTTAACAACACAACAACTTCATGATACTTTCCGCATAAATAACGCTGAGTTAAGAAGGAAAAAATAACAGTTTTTCTCCAGCAAAGCTGAATCATCAAATATGTGAGAACATTGGTTGTTGAATAATTCTCAACTTTAAGGTTTCAAATTTGTGTTAAAACCTTGAGTAGTATTTAAAAGACATGCCAATGGTGAAATATAACATTGAGGAAAAAACATGAAAGAGTTTTCTCGGTTGGTTTTCACTATGCATGTTTAAAACAGCCTAAGTACCGTTTACGAGGGAAAAAAAGGTGAACACTGGTGAGAACGCTTTTGGAAGAAGGGGAAGTCCCTATTTCTATCGACAATGACACAAATGTCAATGGTTTTCGTTAATGACTAACGTTGGTGAAATTTGGAGAATGGAAATTATATAGTTTTAGCACATCCATAATATAAAGTTAACAACTGACTTCTTACTGATGTAATATTTGCATACACTGACTCTTGTGCTTGACAATATCAATTTTATCTTCCTAAATTTCAATTAGGGACCCCACATCTTCCCTCTAGGAGCACTAATTCCCATAGATACAATATGTGTATTTTTCCTCATCATGGGAAAAATGGTTGATCGTGCATGTAAAGTAAAATGTCGAATGCTCGAAAATTCGAAAATCACTTCTCGTGTTTTCTTAAAGACAAGTACCTACCTAGTAACAAGCGTCTACCAGTCAGAGACACCACGCTTTACCACATCATCAGTTTCTGCCATTCCCTATCCAAATAATGCTGGCCGGGGATATTCTCGGGAATTAGAAATTAAGAAGGATTCCCCCATATAGCTAGCTTCATAAGCTTTCGCATTATTTTTGCGATTGTTCCACCCAATTTTCTTCAGGTATTCGTTCAACTTTTCATTCTCGCACTTGATTTTTGAGTATGAAGTTTTAGCTTCCCTTCATTTTCATCAAGTTTCTAAAGATTGGTGTTAAGTTTGGCTTACATTTTGCCCACACTACTCGTATTCTTCATTTCTTTAGTTTTATTTCTTTAGTTTTATTATATTATTTATTTTAGCAAAAGCATTTAAAATCATATAGATCATTGGAAAGAACATTTACGCTGGAGAGCCAACATCGCAATGCTATTTACGAGCGTCGATGTTGTTAATTCGTAATTGAATAATCGTTTCGTATTTTATTGCTAGTAATTGAAATTGTCAAAAGTTCAAAAATAATACCGCATTCAACTGAGAATTTTATTTTATTTCATAAATCGAGAGTTTATTGTTGGGGCATTTCGGAGACGATGATCGTGGACAGAGAAACACAAAACTGAGGAAGTTCCGAAAACATTCAACATCACAAAATCAGCGATTGAAAACCTAAAAGTTTCAGTTCGCGCTACCCTCAAGTTTTAGCGTTCACTTTTCATTTCCACAGCATCCACAGTTTCAGGCACATGAATATAAAGAAAAGGAAATGATCATCAGGAGTAATAAGTTGGTAGATGATACCTTAAAACACTCAGCTTAGAGTAAAATTGAAAATCCCTGGCTTTGCGATTTTGCATTGACTTTCATCCGTACACGCATAATACGCACTGGCTATACGCCAAGGCACTATACGCACACCACGCAAGTAATCACATAAGCATACAAGCAAACGTTTTAATCGATAATTATGTACTGCAGTATACTGAGGGGAAAATATTTCGTTACTAAATTGTGCTTACATTTTTTTCAACGAGAATTGACATCTTTTTAGCCCTGAATTCTTGGAAAGGTTGAAAATTGTAACTACCAGCACTTTCTGCATGATATTTCGAAACAAAAACCCCGTCACCAAGGGTCGATATATTCTTAAATTATTTGCACATCATCTACGTGCTTTAAATATCAGGCAATACATTACATAGTCCTAACAAATTTTACATTTACGGACAACGATAGGTACTATCAACTCGTTTGCAACACAAGTTAATTTTTCAAGGTTTAATTTATTTTTCATTGAAATAAAGAGTTCCTAGCGTCAACTCTGGAAAGACTAGAAAAATTTGTTCGAAGCTGTCACAAAATTAAATCAGTTAAGGAAATTTTGCAACACAAGTTAATTTTTCAAGGTTTAATTTATTTTTCATTGAAATAAAGAGTTCCTAGCGTCAACTCTGGAAAGACTAGAAAAATTTGTTCGAAGCTGTCACAAAATTAAATCAGTTAAGGAAATTTTACCACACAAGAGAACCACGTTTAATGCACTTCTATGAGAAAGTAATAAACATTATCAAAAAATGTACCTAAAGAAAATAAACAAAAATGTGAATGTTTTAATTATGTTGATGATGAGTACATTTAAACGATCAATAAAAGTCCCAAAGCCCTTGTTCATACGAGTATAGGCCAAGTTTAATATGTAATTCTGTTATAGTTGCCCATCAAAATAAATAGAAAATAAAGTCCATAGAAAATAATACTTTTTTGAACAATAACTACGTTATAACAAAATTAGAAAACTACACCAGAAGCTAACAGTTGTCAAAGAAAATACAACAAATCAGTTTGAAGTTAATCAGAAATGCATTTTTATAGTTTATTGTAACACAGAATAGAATTTTCATGGTTCACCTTGCACCAACAGAGAGTAAGAAACATTTAAACTATAAAACAACGACAAAAGTTCAGCGATTTGATTTCTGTTCGGTATTCACTTGCATACTTATGACTTAATTTCACGCGTTTAAATTATTTTATAATAATCACAAAATTCACACATAAATGAAGTAGCCTAAAGTAGTACTTTTTAAATAGTACTTAAAGACTAAAGATTTGTCAAATGTCATTTGTAACCGGAAGGAGACATTTTATCGTCAATGTATCTTGAGCACTGATATTTTTTGAAAGAGTAAACATTTTAAAATTAACTATAAGTGTAAAAAATGGAAAATGACGTGTAGGGAGCAGGATGGACAAACGATTTAAAAAAAGAGACAAAAAATATATAAATATAAATAAATTTCTCTTTCACAAAACAGCGTTCCACTCTACTACTTGCTACGTTGCATTCATTGAAGAAACTACAAACCGGCACGTAGAAAACGAACGTTACACTCGACAAGAATTTGTTACCGAGTTCGCAATTTTTTTTTCATTTACCCGCTTACAATAAACGTGAAACTTTGCAACAATGAATTAAAGATTGACTTGGATCCGGAGAAAAAGGACTGTTAGCATGAGGATGCTGTCGGTGAGGCAGAGTCAGGATCAATTGAACATACCGAAGTGCCGGGCCTTCACGTTTCAAACAGTTGAAATACAACAGGGCAAAATAAAAGCCGTATGCTACTAGGAAGCAGTGCAGATAGAGCTGGTGTGACGAGAGATTAGTATTGGTTAAAATAATGTAGCTGCGTCTAAATAGTTTTTCAATAAAATTGAATAAAAATATAAAGTCAGAATGATTTTGCCTTCATGTTTACAAATTTTGACCATCAATCAATGTATTTCAGTCGTGACATTTTCAAGAAATCGATCAAATGGCTCCTAGCGCATTGGCGATGAAAGTTGGTGAAAAAATATTAGTACTTTTATTCAGTGATATTAGTGGTGGGATGAGGGATTATGCATAAATGGCTACTCGATCGTGAAAACGAAAGAAGAAGTACATGACGTAAAAAATCAGAAAAACCTATTGAAGCTTAAAGCAAAAAATGAATTTGATGGAGGTGAACGCAGTGAAAAGGAAGACAAAGATCTTTCCAGAACGTTTGAGGCAAAATAGCGGGTAGCAGTCTTGCGTAAGCATGTGAATGGTGTAAAGCTTCATACGATACGTGATTATTGGAGGTTGGGCACGCCTTTACAGGAGGATCATATGGAACATCAAAGAAAACGGCAGAGAAAAGCGCGATGACGACATGACTAATCAAGTGAGTGTCAAGGTAGAACAATGTTGGTATCGATTGAAGGTGAGGGAACGGACGAGAAGTGAGCAACTAACTATCAGTCACATATTCAGGGGGCAGATTTTCAGAACATTCTACGATGTCTTAAAGTTTTGCTGGGAGCGTAAGTTCTTTTGAGTGAATTTACACTGCCAGCTGTCTCTTCAAGAAAACCGAAAATGCTAGGAAATTATAGCGCGAAAATGAAAACAGAGACTTGGCAAGCAGAGGAGGATGTGATGTCTACGCAGGGCGAGGTGAGCGAGCGTGCAGGCACAACAGATGGGCGGTGACTTGCACACCGAAACAATGAAGTCAATGAACGCGTCTGGGTCACATGCGCGAACGGAGGCGACAGAAGAAAAGCAATGCGACTTTAAAGCCGTCGAATGGGACTTGAAATTGATGTCAGAGACATGAAGTAGACGAAATTTTCACACATGAACTCCATGAAGATTTACACATCGTAAGTAAGATTTGATGTACGAGGAAAAGATGAACCGCGAATGTAGAACTTCGAGAGGCATCAACCAGTATTTACATACAATGTTCGATGACGTGTTGAACACGAGTTTTGCTACAATAAATTAAAAAAAGATAAACACCCAGGTAGAATAAGTGACAGGGAAGGGGCTGTTTGGGCTTAAGAGGCGTAGAGAGGGTGGTTTAGTAGTCCTCACGTTGCTCAAATAACACAGTTCAAGAATGGGATACAAGTTCTCTAAAAAGTCCTGAACCGTAAAAACTTCATGAAACAGTTCACAAAGGTCAATTCTTGAGAAGAATAGGAAAGATGAGGGTTGCGCAATGCAGTAAAATTTCATACAAATAGGAAGTCAGAGCGTATATACGAGTGACAGGGTCACGTCTGCAGGGCTGCAAGAGACCGTTGGTGCGTTTGACAGTCGTGCCCTTTAAGTACGGTGTTTAGTTAGAGAAACTTTGTAAAATCATTCTTCAAAAAGGTAAAATAAAAGTTGCACGCTGTTGTTCAAAACCGCGGTAAGGTAAGGTAAATTTGAGAAATTGTGAATACATATTCAGAAGAGTTATTCGCGCGAGTTCCTACGCAAAATGCTATTATTCGAATTGTACATAATAATTTACAGGCCACTTACAAATTCATCCGTACAACCATAAGCAATGCTATAAATATAGCTTTGTATTCAACATGATATATATAAGGCCGAAAAAAACGTTGGAAAACCTTCGTACGTATTGAACAATCTTAATCAATTCATGTATGCACTTGTATTATATTATTTTATAATGCCCTGAGACAGGATATGCTCGTAGAAATTTTTCGCTATATTTTCGATATCATTCTCAGTAGCGTATAGACAGTCTAGTAAACACTTATATGCCCCTACCCGGACTATTGTCTTTCAAGGATCACATTGAAATTAATTAAAATTTCATTAAAAATTAGAGATCAAGAATTAAATTAAAAATTTTCTCTAGCGAATATTTTCACTCGAATAAAATAATAAATATTTTCACTCGTCTCTCTTACTCGACAATTTTGCATCGACAACTTCATACCGAGTAATATGCGTCATAATTTAATATGCGTCATAATTAATATGCGTCATAATTTAATATGCGTCATAATTTAATATGCGTCATAATTAATATGCGTCATAATTTACCAAAAGTTTCGTTCACAGTGAAACAACCTTCAAAGGGTTAACATCAATTTGTAAAGGACGGAAGCGAGGGAGCTGGGAGACGCATTCATCGATCCCTTCACCTAAATGCGTGACGGAGTCATTGTCTTCACGAGGCAAATTCGTTGGGACTTTTGAGACCAGGGCAACAAAAGGCAGAGTTCAGTGGAAGCTTCGGGACACTTTTCTAAATGAGATGAAATCTCAAAGAACACAAATGCGTCTCTGTGACTACGAAATGGAATTGCAAGTTGAGTTGGCGCAGTACACCTGAGCGCACGGAGTCTAAATCCAAGTTAAAACTTCTTTTACTCTAAGGGTTTTTCCCATTAAAAATAGAAGTTAAAATCTACGCGAGATCACATAGTCCTAGGTTAGAATATTTGAAAAAATCGCTACATGTAACATAAGAAAATAGGAAAAAATAGATGCTGGTGATCGTGTAACACATTTTCGTCGATGTAGCATCACGTGAGTACATTAATGTAAAACTCGAAGCCAAAAAATTCAAAACATATAATTAAGGTTATAAAAAACGGAGTAAAAAACGATAATGTTTATGAAGGTCATCGTTCACGCATAAATCATTGTTTGATCTTAATATAATGCTACAGTTTGAGCAGGGACTCATATATATTCATTAATCGATATGTATTCGTTAACCATAATACAACAAATTGAGCGATAAACCACTATACATTTACAAGTGAACCAAGCGTGCTTGAGAACTAGAGTAACCCGTGGATGCGATATGTCCATCGAATGATCGTATAGGCACAAGAATAAGGCGATAAAAAGTGACGGCAACGGGAGGTAATACGTGTGATCGCTTCAATCGTGAGCTTAATGACCTAAAGATCAATTATTTCAAGCGAGTAAACGACGTGAACCACCCGTGACTACGGAGCGTTTCCTGTCACAAAACACACAGGCACCAGCAGCGGTATAGGACTGCCATAGCTGCGACTAAATTTTTTAAACGATTTATGTACCACAAGCCAAACATCAGCAGATGGTTTCTTAAGGCTATTACAGTGGACACATTTGAGTATAGCTACTTGTTTAAGTATACAGTTTTGTATATCCTAATTCATTTAACCTTGTCGCACCCTTAACCCTTTAACGCCCACATTTTTATACTCATACGAGTATTACCGTTATCACAACCACTATCACTAAACCGACACTGGCATTAGGTAGTCACTGTTATCAAGATGGGGAAAGAAATGCCACTCGGCAGTGAATTTCAAAGGACACAATAGTGAACAAATTGAATAAGAAATATAATATATTATTGTTATTTTTGAAAGAGGACCGTACAGTCCACTTGGGCGCTAAAGGGTTAAGTGATCAGCAAATTGGTTCGCTCAAGATTCGATACTTAATTTGACAACAATAGTTAATAGAGCTGGATGAGAACAGAATGTTCTAGAAACGACTCAAGATCTACATCATTTATCATCAGAAATTACCTTAATAAGATGATCTTAATAAGATTTATCTTGATTACCTTATGTAATTAATATTCTGATAGAAAGGGATTCAAGATTCTTTTCGAAAGCTTTACAAGAACTTTATTCATGGATCTAAGCACGGATCGAATTCAAAGTCTTGGTACCAATGAAGAGAACTTATTGTCGTGACCGTGCTTCGAAGTTACTTTCATTTTGGGACACATGATCATTATGGCAAGTTTTTGCAGTAAATAAGTGATTAAGGCGTTTGTTGCCCTCATTAGTCAATGTTTCACACGTGATATTATAAATGGAGAACTTGAAGCGATTCAAAAGCATAATTATTTTAAAACTTTTGAATTAATCATTCGTGTGGGCATTACATTCCAATTTTCTTACCACTCTAATTGCTCTTTTTAGCAGTGCAAAAAACAAATTAATTTTATTTTTATTAGCTTCGTGCCGTGTTTCTATTCCATATTGAAAATATAGTGACATGAGCCTTTGATAAAGTATTTCTAAAGCTTCTTCAAGTAATACTTTTTTACTTTATTGAGGATTTCTTCGGCTTTTGATAATTTAATATTGATATGCACAATCATTTGAGCCACGTTGAAGCTTTTAAAAGTTCGTCATTTATACTCGCTGCAATTAAAATGGGGTTATCAATATACGAGTAGCCGTAGAAAGCGTGCTGCCGTCAGTGAAAAGTATGAATTTGAAAAATGAAGTAGATTCAACCACATCGTTGATGTAGATTTTAATAGGAGAGGCCCAACGATAGAGCCTTGTGGTACTTCATGGCTGATTGTCAGTAGTTCCGATTGTGCATCGCCAATGGCAACATATTACTTCCGATTTGTTAAGTAGGTTTGAACTAAGCCTGTGTAACTCCTCTCATGGTATAAAAAAAGGGGTTACGAGAGTATAATGCTTTTGTTTTCACAATCAATGCTGTTCAAAAGCCAGGAAACACTGAGAAAACAAGCTTTTCTTCATCTGTTTTGAAATAATGGTATTTTAAATCATGTAATACACCTTGGGCTGTTGATTTTTTAGAATAAAAGCCATATTGTTTACCATAGAGAAATCATTTTTGTTCAAAATAGGAATACTCTTTTTTATATACAAATTTTCTTGATTATTTTGCTAATAATTGATAGGACAGAGACAGGTCTATAATTGTTACGGAAATTTCATCACCGCCCTCAAAAATCTGATTTACTCTTGTAATTTTGAGAGAGTTAGGGAAAATATCAAGGAAAAGCGATTGGTTAACGTTCTTTGATGTTAGCAGTGTTAGAATCTTCATCACTTTCGAGAGTGCGTCTAAAAGTTCTTCTGGATTCTTGAACAGTGTTTGATTCTTCAACACCAAAGCAAGGAAGGAAGGAGCGGCCTCGATATCAACTGAGTGGAAACCCGACGCTCTAGAAAGGAATGTACCATCGCTGCGCTCCTGCAGCTTATGCACTCCGTTGGTTGGTGTCACCGCTGTATGAAACTTCATTCATATATGAGTGTAAACAAAGAAAACAGCATCAAAGGTGTTATGCAAAAAGCGCTATTAAAAGCATGGGTATTAACAGAAAAAGCAAAATTAGAATTATAAAGAGCAAAAATAGGAACAGATGTATATGCAGCACTGGCAAGGCCATAGGAATGAATAGAATAAAGCGTAAATGTCCTAATCTTCAGGTTCACTACATACAAGATGAAGAAATGAAATGTTGTATCAACCATCGAAAATATGCGTCTTTAAAACGACGCTAGGAGCTGTGTTATGCGTACCTACTGTTTACTGGAATGAATTGCTGTCTGCAGCGTCATCACAAACGGGATTTTAAAAACGCAAACTTGATAGCGTCATTACATTTTCAGTTGTTCTTAAATTACGAGCCTAGGGCGGTTACGTGGTTACCAGCGAATGCCCAGCGCAATGAAGTCACCGCATATGAGGCCCTTACAATCATACGGTACCAAGCGCCGCTTTTCAAAAACGTCACAAAACTGAATCAAAGTTTGACAACTTAGAAACCATCGAACATCTCAGTAACTAACAGAGGTATTCGACCATTTTGTAGCCATCTTCCTGCAGTTACGACTCATCCCGACGAGGGGAAATTTGGGGATGACAGCGATATGCGTAACTCATTTTTGCTAGATGTATTTGGCGCTTGGTATCGTATGATTCTAGGTGCCTCATATAGAGCAACATCAATACAAAATGCTCCATGGCATTTCCCTCGACTTCACGAATTCTTTCTCGCCACTTGACATAGGCTAATTTCAGAGCAGATAATACTCTGCATTGCAGTTAAATAACGCTCAACAAAATTGCATTCTCTACGTTGTCAGAGCGCATGAAAGCGACATTAAACGCTAAAAACTCAGCGCACTACCACGATGACATCAAACGTGACGGATGATTCAATCGGGGTCTGTGTCGCGAGGGAGACGACGACTGAGCACAACCGGAGCGTGACAGCCATCACGGAGCGGCCATCCCGACGCAAGCGCGAGTTCCCACATTCAAAACGAAGCTCAGACCGCTCTGTCATGCTTACCTAACCCTGTACAGGTGTCACCAATGGTGATGTGACGGGTTGTACGAGTGATAAACGCATGAGGCGTGGGTGTTTGAGTTTTTAGTCATCTTCCCTATATGGCAACATTATCACGTCACGAGCATGTGTTCAAATCTCAGAAAGATCTGGGCATAATATACCGAGGCCTGTACAATAGATAGCCGTGCACTGATAGAAGTGTCGTGGGATGAAGAGTTTTTCGTTGATCAAACTGCAGAGTAGGCAGTTTAATCTAGGATTAACACAGCATGGTAGACCGACCTTAATATTACCTAATACTGATTGGTTCCAAGGTATCAATGATACGCAACTCACAATTCGGTGGTTGGTGAGAAAAGCAGTCGTTTTAGAATTGTACATCTTTCGAGGCAAATTTTTCACGCAACGTCTTGGCTCAATAATTCCGCTCACCTTAAAGTCCAACATTACGTATTTCCCCCTCTTGTAATCATCATTTCACATTTTCATTTGCAACCATGACTCGGGAAATAACTCTGGTCTGATCACTCAAATGAATGCTGACTGAGTGCTTCGAGTTTTTCATTTTACTAATCGGTCCTTCATCTTAGAGG
This sequence comes from Morinoia aosen, assembly GCA_030386875.1. Taxonomy (NCBI): domain Eukaryota; kingdom Metazoa; phylum Arthropoda; class Malacostraca; order Amphipoda; family Talitridae; genus Morinoia; species Morinoia aosen. Next base: position 36,868,808 of record CM059561.1, on the reverse strand, counting down.
GAGAAATATATAGCTTCATATAACTAATTTAGGCATCTACACTATCATTCCGAGTGCAGCCAACACAGATAGAATAGAACAGCTGTATTTTTGAGACAATAGAACAAAAATAAAGTGTAGGAGAATATTTTTATTACATCTTGCTTCTACCAGTAATTTGTTACATGTTTCAGTCTCTCGGTGTACATGGCACGTTATTTTTTAGCAGGCTAATAATAGTCAAAAGCACATTTATTTTCTCGCGGGATTCCATTCTGATGTTAAAGTGTTCAATTTCATAAACATCAAGTACTTTCAAATAAACAGGAGCAATGCAAGATGTTCATTTCCTTCACGCACAGTATGATTTCTACATAGGAGATCCACAACAGACTTTGAACAAACGTACTTGAACTAAACGTACTCGGAGTAATCGTACTCGGAGTAATCGTACTCGGAGTAATCGTACTCGGAGTAATCGTACTCGGAGTAATCGTACTCAGAGTAATCGTACTCGGAATAATCGTACTCGGAGTAATCGTACTCGGAGTAATCGTACTCGGAGTAAACGTACTCGGAGTAAACGTACTCGGAGTAAACGAACTCGGAGTAAACGAACTCGGAGTAAACGTACTCGGAGTAAACGTACTCGGAGTAAACGTGCTCGGAGTAAACGTGCTCGGAGTAAACGTGCTCGGAGTAAACGTACTCGGAGTAAACGTACTCGGAGTAAACGAACTCGGAGTAAACGTACTCGGAGTAAACGTACTCGGAGTAAACGTGCTCGGAGTAAACGTGCTCGGAGTAAACGTGCTCGGAGTAAACGTACTCGGAGTAAACGTACTCGGAGTAAACGTACTCGGAGTAAACGTACTCGGAGTAAACGTACTCGGAGTGAACGTACTCGGAGTGAACGTACTCGGAGTGAACGTACTCGGAGTGAACGTACTCGGAGTGAACGTACTCGGAGTGAACGTACTCGGAGTGAACGTACTCGGAGTGAACGTACTCGGAGTAAACGAACTCGGAGTAAACGTACTCGGAGTAAACGTACTCGGAGTAAACGTGCTCGGAGTAAACGTGCTCGGAGTAAACGTGCTCGGAGTAAACGTACTCGGAGTAAACGTACTCGGAGTAAACGTACTCGGAGTAAACGTACTCGGAGTAAACGTACTCGGAGTGAACGTACTCGGAGTGAACGTACTCGGAGTGAACGTACTCGGAGTGAACGTACTCGGAGTGAACGTACTCGGAGTGAACGTACTCGGAGTGAACGTACTCGGAGTGAACGTACTCGGAGTGAACGTACTCGGAGTGAACGTACTCGGAGTGAACGTACTCGGAGTGAACGTACTCGGAGTGAACGTACTCGCAGTGAACGTACTTGTAGTGAACGCACTTTGACTAAACGTATACTTGAAGCCTTCGTTAACGTTCCCGTTGGTGCGGACTAATTCCACCGATAAGCTGGAGTGCGAGCCACATGATGGGATGTAATTTCGCAATCTCGCATCGTTATAACCGTGATGCTGACGTGCATAAGATGCCGTCCGGATGCCGGCCCAACTTTACGATCATAACAGGATAAATAGTCCATCTATAAGAATAGAATAATACTGAACCCATTTAAACTGCAAAGCTGTAGGAGGTGGTAGTGCATTTAATTTACTATAATTGCGGACAGGATATGTTGCATTGAGCCGCTAGGGCTGGGTGCAGGTCATTCATCCGAACCAATAGTTCACAGCCATTGCTGCAGCACGAAAGTTGTTTGATGAGACGACCGTTCACTAAATTTTAACATCGACCGGGAGATGCTGCTATTAATTTGTACGTAGAAACACGTGAGACTGAATGAGAAGTTATAGGAATAACTAGTTAAACCTTTCGGTGAGGGGCCGCTTTCCATTGATAGAATTTTGACATGATCAATTTGAGAAACAGGTTTTAATTATTTGCAGATGCTCATTTGCCACGATATGCTCCACTCATCGAATTGACATCTAAGGAATTATGGACAAAGGTACAATGAAAATTTTACCGGACTATACGAGGAATCGCAAAAATATCATAAAAACTAACCATTTGAAAATTTTAAAAACAGATTCTCGTTCCCTATTTTTATTTAAGGTTGCATTGCAATACTAAAGTAAACGATAAGTTAGTTTTAGCCTCCCTAGTCATATAAAAAGTGCTGCTAAGAGAGAAGGGAGAAATGTACTATTCAATATGGAATTAAGGGATATGGAATTCTATGCACCAGGTGGACATAGCAACAGCCATGATTAAAAAAGTTTATGAAACGAAATAAAAATTGAAGAAAGTTGTGAGTGATGAAGAAAATACAGTAGTGAACCGGAAAAAAACATGTCCGTAACGTAACGAAGAAAACTATTTTTTGCTACTAATGGCCGGCCTACTTAATCATCAGCTCGAGACCTCACATCATCCTCTTGGAAGCGATAATTCCTATAGATACAATACCTGTGTCCTCCTCAGATCACTATCTAAGAGTATTTCAGAGTTACAGTGAGTGTTAATCGTAATTATTTACTATTTTTGTTTTAAACTTCATTTTGTTGTGATCTTCAAATTATACACGAACATCCTCTCATGAAAAGAGCAATTTAATCATCTTTATATTTTATAATTCCAATTATTTAGATGCATGATCAGTAGTAAAAATACTACTATGTCAAAGTCTTGGTTCGTTTCCATGAAACTTTTTTACATCCCGAGAAGGAAGCGACAGGCCTTGATATTTAACGGAATATTTTGCGGTATTGGTATGGTACTGCTTGATATAATGCGGAGTACACAAATAAATAATTAAGCAGGGCTATGCATATTCACTTGTTCTAAAATTTATGCATAGAATGAAACAAGAAACAGAGGAAACACCTTTCTGTGTAAGAATATCAACTTATGTTGTTTGTACTAGTATACATTTGACAACAATAAGTGCAACCGGCCGGACTTATTAAAAGCGCAATTTAGTCGATCGTGAACAATCAACTAAAACTCGTGTATTTACCTAAAGCACCACAAACGACGATATTGCGGTCACACAAAGTAAGGCGAAATAAAGCTAACCAGAATGCGATAGTAACATCAATTAAAGTGATGAGCCACGGCCCTATGGTTAGATTAGATTAGATTAGAGGTTAGTTTAAGCCTCCCTAACCGCTACAAAAAAGAGCGTATCGAAGAGAGGAAGGAGGAAGGCACCATTTAGTATGGATATTAGGGAATGTGGAATCTATGCAGAAGGTGCATAGAAACAGTAAGTTGAGAAAGAAGTTCAAGAAACAAGATAAAAGTTGAAGAAGAAAGTAGTAGGTGCTGAAAAACAGGACAGCAGTGAATCGAAAAAAAGATGGTCCGTAACAAAACAAAGACCTACTCTATTTCAACAAAACGGAAGCCTACCTAACCCTAAACTCGGGCCCACACATAGTCCCCCTGGGAGCGCTAATTCCCACAGATACAATAATTGTATCCCCCTGAGGGGCCTAGGCCCTATGAACATTATTACGAATTTCGAATATAAATTGTACGAAAATAGTCGAATTTGCTCTCAGAATGTCGCTCTCAGCACCACAATAACTTCTTTGACCGACACAGCGTTGACAGTAGCACCACTGGGCTGATAGCCCTGAAAGGACTACTATTCCAAAACCTCAGGAGACCACGTCCATCTTTGGGCCGTAAAAGAAGAGGTGTAATGATATCATAACGTTGACAGTGAGGAATAAAAGACTGGTATAGTACCTGGTCAGCTACGGCTTACTTTCCGATAAACAGCCGTCATTATTTACAGAGAACTCCGAGAGAAACGCGTGACACAGGCTGCATGCTTCTGATAGCAAAGCTCTGCTATGATTTCAACGTGTCCCTTTTGATATTCAGTTGAGTCTGATATTACCCTCGATGGCCGGACTACTGTGGATAATTTCTCTCCACCTTCAACGATGAAGCCTTCCAAAAACAGAATATTTTTTGACGAGCTGCTAGATTAAAAATAATTCAACATCTCATAAATAAGGTTAAATTTCACAAAGATCTTCAAAAATGCATCCATTGTCCAAGGAAGATGTGCAAAGAAGAATTGGATAAGGTTCGTAAAAATGCGTGCTAATCATTAATTAACACGTTCACCGCCTATATACCACCAGATAAATTTCTCATTTACGTATTGGTTTGGATGAACAGCATTTCAATTTTTCACTTATTTTTTTAGAAGAGATTTAAGCAAACGAGGTAAAATACCATCCTGATATTACATTTTCGCACTTGTTAGGAAAGATGCAATAATTTTTTCGAGCAGTAGAGTCGGTTTTTAGACTTTGCAACTTACAACTTAACTTGACATGAGACTGGACACAAAGGTGCGTCCAGCGGCAGCGAACGTATTAAAGGTTATAGATGTCGCTCGATGGCTGTAGAAATGAACAAGGAAAGTGGGCTACAATGAATCGAATAAATATTCTGTATTAGTTTTTATCACACGAATTCTTCTATTCCCTTAAATATACAGGAATATAAATTTGGTTAAATAATAAAGTGGTTTATTTTCATTATTTTTCTTCCTCATTCTGATTTCATGCATTTATACGGAAAAATTTCGTCAATAAATTTCGTTTCATATTGTCATAAATTACTTCAATCACAAAATTTTTGCCGTTCGAATATTTATTTCTTTTTGCAACGTTTTGGTAGGAACTAGGAAACAAGAGCTGGATTTAGCAGCAGTCACGAAGAGAAGAAAGCAGCGGAAGCGGCGTTCCGACATCACGATTCCGACCTCAGGTCCGATATGTGCCCGCCCAGTGCAGGGGTCACGGGAGGTTCTCAGACGTAAGTCAAAGTAAAGATCTGGTGGGAAATGCGGCAGTTTTATAAAGTCGTTTGCTGAACATGAAGCAACGCTGTTAGATAATGCAGGTGCTGTGGAAAGCCGTGATGTGCGGAAGAGGAAGTCTAAGTTACGGAATCTGAGATTTGTGAAATGTGGGAAATCATGAGCTGGGAATGTGAATTGCAGCACATACAAATCTGAAAAAAACGCAAGCTTTCTCATAAAACAACCTGCTACGAAAAAACGATATCTATCAGAATAAAACCCCCTGCACCAGAATATTAAAATAATTAAAAAAACGCTCAGCACAACAAAAACGAAAACTCTCAAAATGAACTACCCCGCAACAAAAAAAAATATCCAAAATAACCCACCCCGCTCTAAAAAAAATATAATTGCCAAGAATTGAGGTTGAAATGATAAAATTTAGCACACCGACGATGAAAAAGACTGCCGTGGCGGTAGGCAGTCGTGGTTGGCATTTCGTGTTCTACACTCGCCCTGCTTCCTGGGGCAGACCGCCGCAGCACCGCCGGTATGGTAACAAAGGACACAAAATGGAACAAAAAGTGAGAAGGGAGTTCGATTTGAAGAGAAATAAATTATTGAAAAACAGATTGAAAAGATCAAGGAAAAGAATCAGTATATGAAAATTATGGAGAACAGCTGAATGTGAAAACTCATCAAAACACACATTTCAATAGCTGGTAATTAAATCGGCTAATAAATTCAGAAAATAGTAAAATGTAAGAAATGGATCGAAGAAATAAGCAAAAAGAGACAATTCTAGCGGAATCTAGTAACCGAATCGAGTCTAATCAAGAACTGGGTGCATTTCTATAAGACCATAATAGTTCACCGGCATATTATTTGCCAGAAAAGCAATAGTGCGGCACCCAACTATAGCAGCGCTTCACTTGAAGTATACGGAAATGAGAGCTTTATTTTCACGATTACAATGCAATTACCCCGCAGGATTTATAATTTTTTAGAGTACGACTGGACGCTTAAGGAGAAAATTCATTCAAAACTTCTTATGTGACTTGTTCCAATTTTTACGGACGAAAACTTGCAGTTGAATTTTACTCAGAAATGCTCACGCCATTTTTAAAATTGCAGAAAAACGCGTACGTCATCTTTGTTATTGTAGTATAGAATTTGCGAAGTGTCAATTTATCAAGAGAGGAGCTCTACATTAAAAAAATCTAACTATGTGCAGTAGTTGCTGAGTTAATGCATAAATACAAGTAAATAAACCAATACAACTTGCACTACCAACGCGACAAAATGTATCCTCAACTAAATAAACAGAGCAACTAAACATGTAAACCAAGACAACTAAACGTAAAAAGCTACTAAACTACACCATAACAACAAAAAGAACTTCGCAACTGCTTACACAAAATAACTAGGCACCAAACTAACTAAGTAGTAGTAACATAGGTTTGCTAGCGCTTCAGTTATTCAAACTATATCGCACCGAAGGCCAAACTAACTAAATACACCAGCACGGCTATAGGCTCATCACTACTATCAAATACACTAATACAAACCTAATTCACCGTCACAATTTCCTGCCCCAACACAATTAAAAACAGCATAATTAACACTGACTTTGACGTGAGCCATATTTGATCACTGAGAGAGGTTTCATAATGCTGCTGACCAACCAGCATAGTCACAAACTCAATTATTTTCAAATCCTTCATCAAAACTAAATGAAAACATAATTCAGTAAATGTTTAGTATTTTAAATATTGCATCAACCACTGACTTTGAATTGTAATTGAATATTAAACTTTAGTTTCACTTGCCACAGTTAAAGATTTAAATATATCAACACATTTCCGGGTCCCAGCAGCACTCATCACAAAACACCGCCACACCGACACGTTCGAGACTGGTGATCAGCGCAAGAAACTGAGATGATTGGCTTTCAAGACCCACGCAGTGGAACAGTTTTGTGGTTGGGTTGTTCGATGTAATATTAGACACAATCTTGCCAGATGATGCAATTCATGCGCCAAAATTAACGGTTAAATGCAAGTCGAAAGACAAATAACAGATGAAGCAATTTAACACGTTAACTAAGTTTTGGTTCATCTGTTCCATTAAGTGTATTGTTCATTTACGTATCGGTATAAATGCGTAGCTTTTAATTAAACCATTTCACTACCATTTCAAAATAGCTTTTAGCGTGCGAGGTGAAAAAATCGTTCAATTATATTCTTCACGCTTTTTAGAAAATAATAAAAATATATTCGAGCTGTTAAGTCGGTTTTCCAATTCTACTACTTCCTACCTAATCTAATGTAACCTAACCAACCGTAGCAATTGAGTAAACGTAGTCAACATAAACAGAAAAATATTGTAAACCAACATATTAGCATGTAATACTCATCAATGAGCAATGTAGGTTACTATACACTATATTTTTACATGGCAGCAATAATCGTATTTTCAACTTCAAATGTAGTAAATATGATAGATTATGACTCATCTCTATTTTTCTAAATACTCTGCCTATTCGTAAAACAATAGAACAACTAATCGAGAGTTTGAAATTTCCCGTGGATTCCCCGGGGCTACTGAGCTGAAACTCCGAAAGCTCTTGACTTTAGAAAATGAAGCTAGACCAGTTAGTGGATCACTACTGAAGACGCGTTGCAGTCTCCCGCCACCGGCAGTTGCATGAAGATTTAATTACGGAAATTTTGAAATATTTTGGGAGCCTCCGACAAAATTCATCATGCATACAAAACTGGAACATTCAATAATAATCGATTCTTTCACTGGTCCATTTCTGACTTCGTTGTTGTAGTGACCTTTGTGCTCGACAGATCAAGTAATTGTGTTTGACATCAAAATGACGTTGTTTGTGGTAATTATTGAAGTTATTTTATCATGAATTAGGCAAAATATAAAACAAACACGGGATGTACTAACAAAGAGGTAAAAATTTAAATAATCTACGAGGTTCTAAGCATTTAGTATTAAAAAGGGTATTTCAGGAAGAGTAAAAGTCACCTAAGTACTCTTATAACATGTGATGCCGTCTCATGACTATTTCGGTATCATAACTTAAGACAAATTTCTTAGCCTAGTGTTTCAACTTATGAACTTCAATTGTACGTTGTAATTGTAATAATCATTAACAATAGGGCAAAAAATTTGTGTAGAAATGTTTTCGTTTTGAACATTTTATTCATTTTAAAATTCAGAAAGACATTCTTCTTTTAATAAACAAATACTAGCAGCGAAATGTTAGTAAAATGAAAGTCTCATTTGCACTGTTTACTCGCTGAAATTGTGTGCTTCTATGAAATTATATTTGGTTCAAAATAAAGACACGAATTGCTTTTTTACTAATCATATTGTAAACAAAGGAACAGTAAAAAGCTCAGGTTGCGTTTGCATTATTCTCACGAAAATTATCTCTATTTGAAATACTTTATACAATCAGAAATCAAGAGAGAAATTCTTTTTCATTGAACGAATTGTATGCAACAGAACAACAGAAAATTAGGTCGGGTTTGCATTGATCGCACAAAATATCTTTATGCTAATGACTTTATTCTATTAAAATTTAGCGAGAAATTCTTATTTATTGAACAAATTGTAAGCAACGGAACAACAGAAAATCTGGTCGGGTTCGCAATGTTCACTCACACACTTGACTCACGGATACGCTCTTGAGGTTGGGAAACTTAATGGCAGGTTCCGAGTCACGAACGTATTGTAGCTCGGAGTAGAACAAATTTCTGGGTTAGCAGTGGAAAACTGATATTTATGAAGACTGTGAAAAACAAAAGAACGTCTAAGAACCTGGAAAAAATCCATAACCACGAGGATGTTGAAGTTGAATGTTTGTACATTAATTCGATCTTACGCAAACACAATCCAAAAAAATGTATTTTATCTACATATGTTGAAGCGCTTTTCCCCTGAGCCTTAAATTCACTTCAGAATTACAAGTTTTAGGTTCATTTTCTTAGCTTGGAATCAGAAACAGGAGGGCAATTTAGCACTTAAGAGTGCATTGAAACGACGATCGCTCGTTCCCAAACCACAAGAAATTCTGAAATGGGAAACCGAAGGCATTGGCAGAAAAAAAACTACCGGTTTGAAATCCAATCTTTTTGGATGCGCCCTGAAATTGCTCACGATTGCCGTAATGTTAGAGCACGGACAAGTTCAGGTTAAACGCAGGGTCGGCAGCCGATGAGCCGAACAATCGTCTATTTAACGGGAGCTGAGCGGCTCGCAAATGCTGGAACATCACACGCGGCTGCCGGGTTTCCTCACACAGAGCCCTCGATCGGTTCTTGCTGGGCGCAGAAACTTGAACTGAACTTCAAGTAGATGTCGGCACTTAGGATGGCAATTAAAATTCACGAGAGCCAACCTTTTTAGTTGGCACACTGAACAACAAGTAGGTGTCGGCAATTAGGATGGCAATGAACATTTACGAAAGTCAGCCTTTTTAGTTGGCACACGGAATATCGAATAGGTGTCGTCAATTTGTATGACAATGAACATTCACGAGAGTCAGCCTTTTTAGTTGACACACTGAACATCAAGAAGATGTCAATTAGGATGGCAATGAACATTTACGAAAGTTAACTCTTTTGGTCAGAGGAGAAAAATCAGAAGTACTTGAGATTCCGTCTGAAGTTACAAGTGTACCTGTAGCGTCAAAAATAAAAACAGTATATTCGAGTGTGAAAGTCAAAATACAGCGTTACTTTTGCCACAGATGTCAAATTGGAAAACCAATTTAAGAAAAGTAAAAAAACTTTATTTAAGGCTCCATAGCTCTAAAAAATGTGTTCCAAAGAGAGGGAGGCTACGTTTAGTTTTGAATTATAGGAACAGTAGTCCACACACACTAATACCTGGTATGTCCTTACACCCTGCGCACAGAAACAGCAACATTGAAAAAGTTTATGAAATAAGATAAAAGTTGAAGAAGAAAATGCTGGGTCTAGAAGAATCGGCAGCAGTAAACCGAAAAAATAGTCTGAAATACAACAAAAAAATTCTAGTTAAAAAAAGGAAGGTTGCCTAACCTTCTTCACAAGACCTCACATCTTTCCCTTGGGTGAGCTGATCCCCAAAGTCTCAATAGTTGTATCCCCCTGAAGGGATAATGATAGTATAATTATCAAGTCAAGCTAGCTTATTCGTGAAAAAGCTTTAAACGAAATGAGGAAACGGATCTCAAATAGCGTACATTATTCCATAATCCCATAGTATATACTCGTACACGGGAGTACAAATGTAGTGGAATCGAGTATCAGTGCTACGGATCTCTTGTTATGTCTTTAGATTGTAACGGAAATCTGAATGTAGCATAGATTTGTAATGTGGTTTGTTGCAGAGCAAAAGGCATGCAGAATGGGAGAGTATGGCTATTCCTATTTTGCTACTCGGGTAGATTTTCAACAAACACAGAAATAAAAATTTTACTAGATAACCATACGAAGTAAAAATCTAAATTTTACCTCGAATCTACGAAGGCGGCTCGTTTTCTAAACTTTCTTGAAATTTGCCTTGACTTTGTCCATACAAGTAGATGACTCGTAATGTTAACTTATCTTAATTTCACCTTATTTTTAAATATCTCTCAGTCTAATTTGAATAATAAGATGCACTAACTTGGATGTATACGAACCTTCAATTGGAGCAGTCAGACAGACAGTCGCTAGAGTAGCAAAGTATGTTTCACTTGCAAAAAAAGTGCTACAAAAATGCAATTGCATCACAATCTGCCTCTCGGAAGGCCAGCGAGCTAACTTCTAAGCATCGTGGACTAGAGTAACTTCATCCTTCCCCAACAGGAAGAAACACCACACCCGCAATACTAAACTCAACAGCACAATTCACCTCTCAAAAGGCGAGCACGCTTACTTCTAGGCCACGGCGGCTGCAAATCGATCCTCCGGGATGTGGCATCGAACCCTACAATCTCGCGAATCGCCTGCTCTGCTGCTCATTGTGCCAGCTACACCTACACTTTTTACAGGTGGGCCACAAAAAACTCTGGTATTCAAGTGTTCGAGTTTTTGATATTCAAGTTAAAATTCAGTGTTCATTTAATTTATTTTGGGGCGATTTCCATTACTGAGAAGAGGAGAATTTTATGCAGTGATAAAGTGACGTACCATTAAATAAAGAGTGAGTTTCAAATTAATTTTCCTTCTTGAATGCTTAAACAACTTAAAAATCCAGTGACGCTCCCGTCAATTACAAAAAACATTAAAAAGGTACGAAGAAAAACGGAAAAGTTATACATGTTAGTTTTCTCTGATTTTTGACTCGTACATCTTTGTTAGCAGTAGAAAAAGTAGTGAGCAGCAAGCAATCAGGGCGTTAAATTTTGTCACGCCCTAATTTTATTAATAAAAATGGCAAAACTCACCACTCTGCTTTTAATATTGATAAAAAATAAAATTAATCCCCAGCGTTCAGCGCTAAAATAAGAGCAAATTTAATAACCTTCTTCTGGTAATTACTAGAGGGCACTATTCATAAGCCTTCAGCAATAGCATAGGGTAAAATCCAGCCCCCTACTCCCAGTAATGACGTAGAATAAAATTCAACACCCTACTCCCAGTAATGACGTAGAATAAAATTCAACCCCCTGAATTCCAGTAATGACCTAGAATAAAATTCAACACCCTGCTTAAAGTACATATTAACCGTAGAAAATTTTCAATTGTGTTATAACGTAGAATAAATATTAATACTCTGCATTTAGTAACAAATTCGGCCGAAATTGAACTCTCTCTTTCTAGAAGTTACGAGGCACGTAACCTATACAAGTAAGCATCAGAAGATCATGTAGGAATCTAGTAAGCTAATGAGTTTTGTATCGCTCCCGAAAAAGGTTACCCTCTCCACGTCGCTCGCCTGAAAACAGACACGTTCAAAACGCGGGATTTTGCTCGCCGTTTTCCCTAAATAATTGTTCGTGAAGTCTTCTTCTTGCAGGGAAGAAAAAAGATTGAGTGATAATTTTTACGTGCATAATGACCCAAAGGTGACTTGTGGCACACAACTCATGGAAAAACACAAAATGTTGCGCCGTCGCAACAAACACTAGTCAGGGCTGATGTCAGCGTCAGCCTGCACCACACAGCACCTGTCAGCGTCAGCCTGCACCACACAGCACCTGTCAGCGTCAGCCTGCACCACACAGCACCTGTCAGCGTCAGCCTGCACCACACAGCACCTGTCAGCGTCAGCCTTCACCACACAACACCTGTCAGCATCAGCCTGCACCACTCAATACCTGTCAGCATCAGCCTGCACCACACAACACCTGTCAGCATCAGCCTGCACCACACAACACCTGTCAGCATCAGCCTGCACCACACAACACCTGTCAGCATCAGCCTGCACCACACAACACCTGTCAGCATCAGCCTGCACCCCACAACACCTGTCAGCGTCAGCCTGCACCCCACAACACTTGTCAGCGTCAGCCTGCACCACACAGCACCTGTCAGCGTCAGCCTGCACCACACAGCGCCTGTCAGCGTCAGCTTGCACCACACAACACCTGTCAGCACCAGCCTGTACCACACAACACCTGTCAGCGTCAGCCTGCACCACACAACACCTGTCAGCGTCAGCCTGCACCACACAACACCTGTCAGCGTCAGCCTGCACCACACAACACCTGTCGGCATCAGCCTGCACCACACAACACCTGTCAGCGTCAGCCTGCACCACACAACACCTGTCGGCATCAGCCTGCACCACACAACACCGGTCAGCGTCAGCCTGCACCACACAACACCTGTCAGCACCAGCCTGCACCACACAACACCTCTCAGCGTCAGCCTGCACCACACAACACCTGTCAGCCAACATTCTATGGCTGTCAATAAGTTAACTGACATAAATTTACTGATATCAGAATAAAATATATATCAACAAGAGTTTACTAAGCACGAAACAACGCAGACATTTTACCACAATTAAAAACGTTACTCAACATGCTCTACACCTGCTAAACTTTTCAACACAGACGAGAATCAGTCGTGTGCTTAGCGAAATTTTCTCTTCATCTTAAACTGTTTCAAACATGATGTGAATTCAAAAGAAATATCCAGAGAAATAAGAGGTGAATTGTTCCTTATAAAGTATTTATTAAAGAAATAATTCGCAAGTTGGTTAAAAAATTAGGAATTCTTCCTTTCATCAGAAAGGACATGAAACTGAAATGTTCGGACGCCGACACAATGTTTTCTAAAGTAATGCCGTATGACCCATCCAAAGGCACAGCAAACAATGAGCATCTCAGCTTATCAATTAAAAAGCGGGAAGATACGAGTACGTTTGATAATAACTGATTTTTTTCCTGCAGTCAGGAAGAAAAGGGCAAAAATAAATAATAGGTGCTGAAAAATAGGACAGCAGTGAACCAAAAAAAATAGTCCGTAACAGAATAAAATATTTATTCGGTTATAAAAAAAGACTATAGATTAGATTATAAGTTAATTAGTGTAAGTCTCCCTTATAACCGCTACAAAAAAGAGCGTATCGAAGAGAGGAAGGAAGAAGGCCCCATTTAGCATGGATATTAGGGAATGCGGAATCTATGCAGAAGGGGCATAGAAACAGTAAGTTAGGAAAGAAGTTCATGAAACAAGATAAAAGTTGAAGAAGAAAGTAGTAGGAGCTGAAAAACAGGATGGCAGTGAACCGAAAAACGTGTTCCTTAACATAACAAAAAACATTTTATTTCAACAAAAAGAAGGCCTACCTAACTCTCAGCTCGGGCCCTCACATGGTCCCCCTGGGAGCGCTAATTCCCACAGATACAATAGTTGTATCCCCCTGAGGGGCCGGTTATAATAAAAAAGATGGCCTAACTAACCTTATCGCTATAGCAAGTCAACACTCGGCGAATAAAAGCTTTATCTAAACCTAATAAAATGAATTTGTTCATTAAAACGATGAAAACTGAACACTCCCTTGGTCTCGTCTTAAAAATAATCGATTGGTAAAGTTTGCAAAATCGGAGAGTTGATCTCTATAAAAACTGCTGAACAATCACATATCGCACGCTCAGCTTTTGAAAGTATCGACGTTTATAGACCTTCACTCACTGAGAGGAAAAAATTAGAACTTTGAAGATTTTAGAAAGGAGGGCAAAAGTTTTCAGATCGGCATGTTTGCGAAACCAGAAGCGGTCGGTGCGAATTAAAATCTGATCAACTAAATAAATCATATAGTCACCAACTTGAGCGAAAAGCGCACAGTGCTCTGACTCGCAACTCTTGGAATAATTTCACTTCAACTGTTCATTTTTTAGATAAAAAATTTGTCATCCATTAGAAAATGGTTTCATATCATGCATATATTTCAGATATCGCCAGCAATTTCACATACAAATTCATTTGCACAAACGAATCTCACAGTTTGTCGATGTTGCACATTTTACAAGCGCCGACATGTGAGATTGTAATTCAGCAGTGCGCTGAACAGCGTAATCTTATCAGGGTGAGCGTAGTGTGTTACAATACAAAGCATTCCAAATAATGCGAAGAAAACGTTCAAACCATCCGACTTCACTTTACGTAATGACCGCGTTAACATATAATGTGTTACCATCTTGTGAGTGAAAATTTATGAATGTAAATGTGTTTCATCGGTGCCGGTGCGTGATTAGTGTCTCACGGCACGGGGACAACCCGAGAATGAGCCACTTGGTTCGTTTCTGTAGCTATTTTATTCTCTAGTCTGCAGGGAAAACGGGCCACTGGGTTCGTTTCTGTCGCCATTTGATCCTCTATTCTATAGGGAAAATGTGCCATTTGGCTCGCTTCTGTCGCCATTTGATCCTCTATTCTATAGGGAAAATGTGCCATTTGGCTCGCTTCTGTCGCCATTTAATATTCTATTCTACAGGGAAAATGTGCCACTTGGCTCGCTTCTGTCGCCATTTGATATTCTATTCTACAGGGAAAATGGGCCATTTGGCTCGCTTCTGTCGCCATTTAATATTCTATTCTACAGGGAAAATGGGCCATTTGGCTCGCTTCTGTCGCCATTTGATATTCTATTCTACAGGGAAAATGTGTTATTTGGCTCGTTTCTGTGGCCATCTGATCCTCTATTCTTCTGCGAAGAGGCTCATATAGAACAAATTCCGCACCACCTACGCAGAGCGTTCACCCGCAGCAGGCAGCCCACACGACAGAGGCGGTGGCTCAGCCCAGCCTTTCTCTTGTCAATTATCAATACAATTTCCTATTGATTTTGGGCTGTATTTTTTACTTATATTTTATTTTAACATCTCTATTTAAAATTGGGCTGTATTTTAACTTTGGAGTATTTAAACTTTTGAGTATTTTAACTTTGGAGTATTTCTCCTTGAGTATTTTAACTTTTGAGTATTTTTCGCGTTGGTGTTATATTTTTTTCCCGATTTCGTTCTGTGCAAACGAAAAATACGTGTGCATTATGGGTGTTTTCTATGCAAAAGAAAAATTAATTCTCAGTGAAATTTTTCTACGCACATGTATGATACACTTCTACTGATGTCTTTCTGGGCAGTGTTATGATGTTTCTTCAATAAGTACCATTTTATTTGAATTATCAACTTAATGTAACGAAGAATCTATGCACAAGGTGTGTTCTCGTAGAAGATTCCAGGTGCATAGAAACAGTAAGTTCAGTCCGAAACAAAATGAAAGCTGAAGGAAGGCAAGAACGACTCCTATCCTGATTATTCACGCCTTCAGATATTTCATTGATATCTCTCAAATAAGTATCATTGTTCCATTGAAATGACACGCGCACATCAATTGAACACACGTGCCTTTGACCAACGGAGGGATGTAGGAAACCAACGCTTGGCTTCGAGTAAAAGTTCAGAAACACGGAGAAGAAATAATATAAAAAAGAAAAAGGGCCAAAATCCGCAACAGATTCTTTTGAGCAGTTACACTTAGTTTAACCGAAAGTAATTTCTCTAACCATCGCGTAACAATGCTGCTCCGTACAAAATTTATCTTTGATTCTATACCTCACGTCTTGCCAATAAGTGCGAGGACAGTGAAGTTCTGAGCGAGAATTTCTCGTTAGAAAATTCTTAAAATCAGGGCGTAAATCACATAATGTAGCAATTTTTCAAAAATCATACCTTAAACTTTACCTGATTTTTGTACGTCGATCAATAGCTTTTAATATAAGATTTAAAACCTAAATGACGTACTTACAGTTCGTTAAAGTAGCACCGCGAGTCCAGTAGGTGTTTTTACCCAGTGAAAGTTTGACATCAGCTAATCTGTGTCTACATCTTTGGGGGGAAAGTTTTGCTCATTTCATTATGGTATTTAAATAGCTTTAAAATAATACAACTGAGCAGACATGAACCATCAAAAATTCCTGTGAAAAGCACTGCGGTCGTCAGGTTTATACTCTACATCCAATTTGCTCGCAGTTTGAGGCATGCAATTGCGTTGTGGGTATGAGTATTATTCAGTCATCACGCAAACACAAATTGGTAATTGCCTAGTGAATATTTGTATTATTCAGGCCTCCCGCAAACACAAATTGGATAACGAACCTTCACCTCAGAAAGAGAAAACGGCGAAACTTTTATGTTTTTCCCTATAACGCAAGATTGTTGGGAGACGGAAGTGCTGGCGGTCATTAGCATCAAATGTGGATGATTGCCACGACTACTTCCTTCCTATTTCAAGTTCCCCGCATAATCAGTTGATGCGTGCAAAATTTCTTGGTATTTTGCGTCAAGAATTGATTGTAAAATCCGAATCATTTAGAATAAAACAAACTAAAAATTGCTCAGTAACGATGAGTTTGATAAATACATTCACACGATAACTTTACAGCAAGGAAATACGACCTAAACGTATCGTAGTAAGATATTTTCAAGACGTACCCAGCTAAATGAAGTATTCACTTAAAGAATCTAAAAGTTTAAATCCTTTGGGCCTTACACTGTGTCCTTAATCAATGTATGAGCACTTCACTTGATTAGAATAGTTCTTAACAATCTGCCATATCTATTCATGGACCAGAATCAGGAAAGAATTTTCCTAACTAAGCTATTAGGAACTTTCCACAATTCCAGACACCTCGCAAACCTCCACACGTTTCAGGCTCCAAAGGAGCACTCCACCAAAACTTCAGTTATTTAAAATTGAAAAATTGATGCGAGCGTTGAGCTGTCCTCCCGTTGCGTAACTTTCTCCGAACAACTTTCCCCGACGCAGCCTCCCCCCCCCCCCCGTCGTCGTTTTTATAACGCGCGAGCGGCCGGCATGCTGGGAGAGAGGGATAGAGAGGAAGCGTGCACAGGAGCACTTGATGAGCAGCGGAGGATTGTAGGGACGTCCGGTGTTGTTGGGTGAAGCGTGTGCACCGTGTGGGTGCGCTACCGGCACCTGAGCCCAGTAGGGTGTGTTAACACTATCAGGATCTGCACACAACATATGTGATGTGTGTGTTCACTGTCACGGCCTGAGCACAACATGTTGTGTGGCGTGTGTGTGATGTAATCATCCGAACATAATATGACGAATAAACCGTGCACAGCTGTGCTATAAGAAGGAAAAGAAGTTGCAGCTACCAGCCCTGAAAATGATTGGACATCAGCGATAAATCTGACCAGTGACAGTCTCGTTACCTTGCGTGCGGTGACGGAATATTTCCATCCAGCAATACATTATAGCGTACTGTGATGCACTCACTCCAGCGCAAAATGATGCACTCACTCCTCTGTACTGTGATGCCCCACTGTACAGTGATGCACTCACCACACTGCACAGTGGTGCATTCACCACACTGCACAGTGGTACATTCACCCCCACTGCACAGGAATGCACTCACCACACTGCACTGTGATGTACTCACCCCACTGCACTGTGATGCCCTCACCGCACTGCACTGTGATGCACTCACCACACTACACTGTGATGCACTCACCACACTGCACTGTGATGCACTTACCACACTGCACTGTGATGCACTCACCACACTGCACAGTGATGAACTCACCACACTGCACAGTGATGAACTCACCACCCTGCACCGTACTGCACAACACACCAGCACACCGCCCCGCCAAAACTCCCGGCACACCAGCAGGCTGCGAAGCTGAAGACAAAGCGGCACTCGAAGCGATCGTTGGCCAGCGGCATCCGAAAGTTTGTTGCAATGTTAACGAAACAAAGGTCCGAAAAAATTCTGTGAGCGCAATGGGAAAAAAATTGCCGTGAGTTTTCGGTAAAATTCAAGGTTCGGCGAACGCAATCAAAAGACCTTCGAAAAATCGGCGGACGGTTCGAGTAATTAGATGACACAGACATAAAGATCAGTGAAAGTACTGTCGAGAAAACTGTCATTAGCAGTGAATGAAGAGTGAATGTGGAGTGACGTCACGTAGATTGAATAAACTTCGCAGCAAATAGGGAAGAGTGGAAATTTTGAACGATGTGAATACATCGTGGGATTCACAAAACTTGAAACAGTGTCATGTGAAAGGTGGTAAACTTGCGCTCTCTGATATCGAATTTGAGAATTTTTTTCGTTCCATATGAAAGCCGCGAAAAAAGACAATCCCATGCCCATAACCGCAAAAAATCCTTAGCTTACAGAAAAAATGAATCGCTTATGCAAGCCAAATAATCATTCATTGGTCAACCAACTCTTAGTGAACAGAATAATTAAACAAGTAAATTAACATCAATCGCAATTTTCCGGCAATCTGCTGATGTTTGCACTACGAAAGGCTTTCTTTGTTGTATTTTACTCGCGTTGCCTTGAAATAACATTCACCTCAGCACGTAAACGAAGTCCGGCGCTCGAATTTTCCAAGTTTAGTTGCCTGGCGAGGGACGGCCGTGACTCGGCAGAACTGCGGCGACTGCGCTGGACCCTTCCTGTTGTGGCCGCAACTTTCTGTTTCCATCTCAAGGCTAAAAATATTCAAAACGAGCGTATTTCAAAGGGCTAGGCAAGAGGCACGATTGTTTCTAGATGAAATGCACATTCAGTTTATCTTGCTGTGGCGGTCATAATGAATTACAATGAATTAACTAACCCTTTAATGCTCCAGAGGACAGAACGGTGCTCTATCGAAAAAGCCTCAATTATTTTATTTCAGATTAATTTGTTCTCAAATGCGTCCCACGGAGCTCACAACCGAGAGATAGTTCCTTCCTCATCCTGACGTCGATGACTACCTGATGTCAGTGACAGTCTAATGTCGGTGGTTTTAAGAACGATGATTACAAAACACACACACTGACGTTAGAGAGTTTAGCAGGAACAGCCACACCAGTCACCTCAGAGTTCGGTCGTATTATTAAGCGTGAATTTCGCTAAGATACAAGCTTACTGTGTATTTACCATAAATGTACGCCTACAAAATGCTTCTCTCGTGAAACCAATAACGTAAAAAACATGAGGGAGTGATGGTGTTGCACTGTATTAATATATACCTAACGCATAGCTATTGGTATAGACCTAAGCAAGCAGAGCTAGTTCACAGACTGAGTTTAAGTTTCTTGATTCTTTACATTGATAAACAATAGCTCCTGCTTGGACATTTATAATAATTTAACAGCCTTGGATAATTAGATGGTAGACCCCCCGAAGTTCAGTGAATGTATAATGATATTCCGGATGTTTAGGCTAGAATCATATACCGACTCATCAAAACCAAAGTAGACCTCTTTTCTTTTAAACAAATTTGCGTAGCGTCCTTAATTCTACTGAGTTAAATTCTAATGATCCTTTGTAGAAGACCCTTTATAAAGAACTCAATGAAAATATAAGTGTTCTTTAAGTTCTCCACACAAATACTATGCAGTTGTCACTCAGCGCTGCAGTCTGACCACATTACGAGGATATTACATGGGCTTTTGAGGATCCATTAATTTCAGAACAGAGCACTATATAATTTGGAGCTTGACATCAAACCTTGGGTTCATTAGAACGGAAATTTTTTCTGATTTTCATGAATCTCATTACTAGACGCCCGTGTAGGTGACTGCACGTTACTACTACTAGACGCCCGTGTAGGTGACTGCACGTTACTACTACTAGACGCCCGTGTAGGTGACTGCACGTTACTACTACTAGACGCCCGTGTAGGTGACTGCACGTTACTACTACTAGACGCCCGTGTAGGTGACTGCACGTTACTACTACTAGACGCTCGTGTAGGTGACTGCACGTTACTACTACTAGACGCTCGTGTAGGTGACTGCACGTTACTACTACTAGACGCCCGTGTAGGTGACTGCACGTTACTACTACTAGACGCCCGTGTAGGTGACTGCACGTTACTACTACTAGACGCTCGTGTAGGTGACTGCTCGTTACTACTACTAGACGCCCGTGTAGGTGACTGCACGTTACTACTACTAGACGCACGTGTGTATATGTACGTTACCACTAGACGCAGGTGTAGGTGAATTCAAGTGTACGGGAATGCACGCGACTACTTCTTGACATACTTGACACTTGTTGACTACTTCTGGCTTACGTGAATGCACGTGTACATATGTAAATAACGTACCGACTACCACTCGACGCACGTGTACGGAAGCACAAGTGAACGCACGGATGTGAAGCGCATGCACTTGACCGTAAATACATGCGAACTCATGTGAACGTGTCCACATGAACAGTTCTCAAAAGTACTTGTAACCCCGAAAATAAAAAAACTAAAAACTGAAACAACAAACCGAAAATAATCGATGTGATCATTTATATGTCTTCGTACTTATTCAACTCGAGTTCAACGTTCATAACACGCTTTACATTTCACTAACTCAAAATGCCTTCTTACGGCCGCTGTTGTTACATCAAACCTGTTGATCTGGAATTGTGTACAGTATCAGATCATAAATTAAGGCTTACATATTTATTTCTATTTTGCGCACAGCAT
This sequence comes from Morinoia aosen, assembly GCA_030386875.1. NCBI lineage: Eukaryota > Metazoa > Arthropoda > Malacostraca > Amphipoda > Talitridae > Morinoia > Morinoia aosen. Next base: position 36,848,034 of record CM059561.1, on the reverse strand, counting down.
CTAATGCTTTAGATCTACGTATTTTGGAATCACTTTTTATTTTATAAGAAAAACTAGAACTTAATAGCGCCAATAGTTCATATCCATATGATTAGTTAGTTCATATATGGATATGAACTAAGATTTTCCTTAGTTCATATCCATTGCAAATTCACTTGTAGGTTTTATTTGTGCCCTTGTATTTTGTATAGAAGACTAATTTTCTTTATTTTTTACGTGCAGACAGTTAACTGAAGATGGAACTGGTCTCCGAAACGTTTTATAGAACGGACTTAGTTTTTAATATATGGTTAGTGTGAAATCTTAATTAAATGTGATTTCAATGCGTGGAGCTTTCTCCGTTTTTAAATTCCTATTAACGCTAACAGAGTTAGTTCATTTGAAAGGAGCAAATCTCGGTGGAAGATTTATCGCTCGAATGATGGAGCTCAATGTTGACGACAATAGTCACTATTATGTTAGGTGTAAATACGTGCACTACCGTTAGCTTGCGCGTCAAATTTTATATAAATTCTAAAAGCTGCACCGAATCAACAAAGCAAACGTTACGCATAAATAGACACACAGAAGAAAGTTTCTAGATCTAGATCTGGTCATCTCGTACATAGCTCAACAACGCCGAGGAAATATAAGTAGGATATCTGCTAAGGTGATTTACTCTTAAGCGATTCAATACGTTGACCGCGATGGATTAAACTGAAGTTCTATATTCAACTCAGATTTCAAGTCGAAAGAGGTTTTCAATATTATAAATACCAAACATTTACTGGGTATATTAAATACCATTAATTTTGGAAGATGGTTTAAATTTTCCAAATGACCAATCGAAGGGGCATATCGCAGTTGGAAAAACTTAATTAAGCACGATGGGTCGTACCTCAAGCATCGCATTGATATTTTCCCAGTCACCGTAATCGCTACCTTTGTTGTTCGGCCGGCTCTGGCATCAGGTTGTTACCGAGACTACAATGAGGAAGGAATTGTCACTCAGCTGCGAACTTCTAAGAAAGGGCAAGAGTATAACTCCGAAAAGAAATAAAATATATAAGAGCAGCGTGTCGAAGTGAATTCAAAATTTTGCGTGGGGATTTAAAGGTTAAATGAGCTCATTTGTGCCGAAATAGTACGTTAATTCAAACAAATACAATTGTGTGAAGAAAATCTAACATTTGAAACAAGTAAGAAGTAAATGGACGTACTAGGATTAAAAATACCTATTTCTCTGAGATAGTACTTTAATCTAAACAAATACAACAGGGCAAAGAAAACATAACACTTGAAACAAGCAACAAGGTCCTACTTCTTGCATCACGCAATAGTGCAAAAAAGCCTTACGCTGAGAACGTGAACCTCAAAAAATGCACGTCTGCGCAAGCACAGTTATGCTCTCATGTTCTGGAGAGCACGCACAGCAAAGCACTTTATGAGACCACGAAATTTCTCAAAGACCGGCGCACAAAGCGCCGACTGCGCAATTAAAAATGCTTCTAACGATTCTTAGCAAACCTGACCAGCGCCAAGCAAGACTCAGAATTTTTCCTATTTCTTCAGAGTAGGACACATAGTAGAGCAAGGCTCCATGATATAGGGATATCTGAGCAGTATATTCAGAGTAAACACGCAGTTGGGTTCTGTAAATAATCTTGATTATTTTCGTAGTGAACCAATTTTGAAAGTCAATTACAATGTTGTCTGCGGTCCATGGCAAAAATGATTTGAAGATGTCGTATAAGCAAAGCTAAACATTTTTGATTATTTCTGTAATGAGCGAAATTAAAAAAAAATTTGAAAAATGAAGAATGAATTAAAATGCTTTAAATGCCATTTGACGTCTTGCCTGCTTCATTTCGTAAATTATAGCGTTTGTAGTACCGTGCGTTTTCGTAATCAAGCACACTGCCTCACTATTTCCACACGTTTCAAAAATGATCTCTCTTTCTTCCCATTATAGCGATACTTTCCCTCGCCTATTATTGCAGTTAATTTGACAGTAAAATGCAAAATTCTGGAAGAAGAAAATGAGGCTTAGTTAAAAACTAGAAAAGCAACAAACATTTCAACTGGGCCTGTGAACAGATCTTTCAAAAGTTTACGTGTTTTGTATTCTATATAAAAAGTTGGTAGCAAATTTGGCTCCGTAAGTTTCGTACCCCATAATTAAGGAACTCTACGTTAAGATAAATAGACTAACATTAATTCTACCTTGAAATTAAAACATTAATGAGAGCACTTAATTATAAATATCAAGACGATTTGAGCGAGCGCTGTATTATCCGTTGTTATTTTCTTGCATCGTGTGCATGTTTACAAACACGAGTCACAAGTATTATCCGTTGTTATTTTCTTGCATCGTGTGCATGTTTACAAACACGAGTCACAAGTACTATCCGTTGTTATTTTCTTGCATCGTGTGCATGTTTACAAACACGAGTCACAAGTATTATACGTTGTTATTTTCTTGCATCGCGTGCATGTTTGCAAACACGAGTCACAAGTATTATCCGTTGTTATTTTCTTGCATCGCGTGCATGTTTACAAACACGAGTCACAAGTATTATCCGTTGTTATTTTCTTGCATCGTGTGCATGTTTACAAACACGAGTCACAAGTACTATCCGTTGTTATTTTCTTGCATCGTGTGCATGTTTACAAACACGAGTCACAAGTATTATCCGTTGTTATTTTCTTGCATCGTGTACATGTTTACAAACACGAGTCACAAGTATTATCCGTTGTTATTTTCTTGCATCGCGTGCATGTTTACAAACACGAGTCACAAGTATTATCCGTTGTTATTTTCTTGCATCGTGTGCATGTTTACAAACACGAGTCACAAGTACTATCCGTTGTTATTTTCTTGCATCGTGTGCATGTTTACAAACACGAGTCACAAGTATTATCCGTTGTTATTTTCTTGCATCGTGTGCATGTTTACAAACACGAGTCACAAGTATTATCCGTTGTTATTTTCTTGCATCGTGTGCATGTTTACAAACACGAGTCACAAGTATTATCCGTTGTTATTTTCTTGCATCGCGTGCATGTTTACAAACACGAGTCACAAGTATTATCCGTTGTTATTTTCTTGCATCGCGTGCATGTTTACAAACACGAGTCACAAGTATTATCCGTTGTTATTTTCTTGCATCGCGTGCATGTTTACAAACACGAGTCACAAGTATTATCCGTTGTTATTTTCTTGCATCGTGTGCATGTTTACAAACACGAGTCACAAGTATTATCCGTTGTTATTTTCTTGCATCGTGTGCATGTTTACAAACACGAGTCACAAGTATTATCCGTTGTTATTTTCTTGCATCGTGTGCATGTTTACAAACACGAGTCACAAGTATTATCCGTTGTTATTTTCTTGCATCGCGTGCATGTTTACAAACACGAGTCACAAGTATTATCCGTTGTTATTTTCTTGCATCGCGTGCATGTTTACAAACACGAGTCACAAGTATTATCCGTTGTTATTTTCTTGCATCGTGTGCATGTTTACAAACACGAGTCACAAGTATTATCCGTTGTTATTTTCTTGCATCGTGTGCATGTTTACAAACACGAGTCACAAGTATTATCCGTTGTTATTTTCTTGCATCGCGTGCATGTTTACAAACACGAGTCACAAGTATTATCCGTTGTTATTTTCTTGCATCGTGTGCATGTTTACAAACACGAGTCACAAGTATTATCCGTTGTTATTTTCTTGCATCGCGTGCATGTTTACAAACACGAGTCACAAGTATTATCCGTTGTTATTTTCTTGCATCGTGTGCATGTTTACAAACACGAGTCACAAGTATTATCCGTTGTTATTTTCTTGCATCGTGTGCATTTTTACAAACACGAGTCACAAGTATTATCCGTTGTTATTTTCTTGCATCGCGTGCATGTTTACAAACACGAGTCACAAGTATTATCCGTTGTTATTTTCTTGCATCGTGTGCATGTTTACAAACACGAGTCACAAGTATTATCCGTTGTTATTTTCTTGCATCGCGTGCATGTTTACAAACACGAGTCACAAGTATTATCCGTTGTTATTTTCTTGCATCGCGTGCATGTTTACAAACACGAGTCACAAGTATTATCCGTTGTTATTTTCTTGCATCGTGTGCATGTTTACAAACACGAGTCACAAGTATTATCCGTTGTTATTTTCTTGCATCGTGTGCATGTTTACAAACACGAGTCACAAGTATTATCCGTTGTTATTTTCTTGCATCGCGTGCATGTTTACAAACACGAGTCACAAGTATTATCCGTTGTTATTTTCTTGCATCGCGTGCATGTTTACAAACACGAGTCACAAGTATTATCCGTTGTTATTTTCTTGCATCGTGTGCATGTTTACAAACACGAGTCACAAGTATTATCCGTTGTTATTTTCTTGCATCGCGTGCATGTTTACAAACACGAGTCACAAGTATTATCCGTTGTTATTTTCTTGCATCGCGTGCATGTTTACAAACACGAGTCACAAGTATTATCCGTTGTTATTTTCTTGCATCGTGTGCATGTTTACAAACACGAGTCACAAGTATTATCCGTTGTTATTTTCTTGCATCGTGTGCATGTTTACAAACACGAGTCACAAGTATTATCCGTTGTTATTTTCTTGCATCGCGTGCATGTTTACAAACACGAGTCACAAGTATTATCCGTTGTTATTTTCTTGCATCGCGTGCATGTTTACAAACACGAGTCACAAGTATTATCCGTTGTTATTTTCTTGCATCGTGTGCATGTTTACAAACACGAGTCACAAGTATTATCCGTTGTTATTTTCTTGCATCGTGTGCATGTTTACAAACACGAGTCACAAGTATTATCCGTTATTTTCTTGCATCGCGTGCATGTTTACAAACACGAGTCACAAGTATTATCCGTTGTTATTTTCTTGCATCGTGTGCATGTTTACAAACACGAGTCACAAGTATTATCCGTTGTTATTTTCTTGCATCGCGTGCATGTTTACAAACACGAGTCACAAGTATTATCCGTTGTTATTTTCTTGCATCGTGTGCATGTTTACAAACACGAGTCACAAGTATTATCCGTTGTTATTTTCTTGCATCGCGTGCATGTTTACAAACACGAGTCACAAGTATTATCCGTTGTTATTTTCTTGCATCGTGTGCATGTTTACAAACACGAGTCACAAGTATTATCCGTTGTTATTTTCTTGCATCGTGTGCATTTTTACAAACACGAGTCACAAGTATTATCCGTTGTTATTTTCTTGCATCGCGTGCATGTTTACAAACACGAGTCACAAGTATTATCCGTTGTTATTTTCTTGCATCGTGTGCATGTTTACAAACACGAGTCACAAGTATTATCCGTTGTTATTTTCTTGCATCGCGTGCATGTTTACAAACACGAGTCACAAGTATTATCCGTTGTTATTTTCTTGCATCGCGTGCATGTTTACAAACACGAGTCACAAGTATTATCCGTTGTTATTTTCTTGCATCGTGTGCATGTTTACAAACACGAGTCACAAGTATTATCCGTTGTTATTTTCTTGCATCGTGTGCATGTTTACAAACACGAGTCACAAGTATTATCCGTTGTTATTTTCTTGCATCGCGTGCATGTTTACAAACACGAGTCACAAGTATTATCCGTTGTTATTTTCTTGCATCGCGTGCATGTTTACAAACACGAGTCACAAGTATTATCCGTTGTTATTTTCTTGCATCGTGTGCATGTTTACAAACACGAGTCACAAGTATTATCCGTTGTTATTTTCTTGCATCGCGTGCATGTTTACAAACACGAGTCACAAGTATTATCCGTTGTTATTTTCTTGCATCGCGTGCATGTTTACAAACACGAGTCACAAGTATTATCCGTTGTTATTTTCTTGCATCGTGTGCATGTTTACAAACACGAGTCACAAGTATTATCCGTTGTTATTTTCTTGCATCGTGTGCATGTTTACAAACACGAGTCACAAGTATTATCCGTTGTTATTTTCTTGCATCGTGTGCATGTTTACAAACACGAGTCACAAGTATTATCCGTTGTTATTTTCTTGCATCGCGTGCATGTTTACAAACACGAGTCACAAGTATTATCCGTTGTTATTTTCTTGCATCGCGTGCATGTTTACAAACACGAGTCACAAGTATTATCCGTTGTTATTTTCTTGCATCGTGTGCATGTTTACAAACACGAGTCACAAGTATTATCCGTTGTTATTTTCTTGCATCGCGTGCATGTTTACAAACACGAGTCACAAGTATTATCCGTTGTTATTTTCTTGCATCGCGTGCATGTTTACAAACACGAGTCACAAGTATTATCCGTTGTTATTTTCTTGCATCGCGTGCATGTTTACAAACACGAGTCACAAGTACTATCCGTTGTTATTTTCTTGCATCGCGTGCATGTTTACAAACACGAGTCACAAGTTGTGGAACACAAGCGGGTCATATTGAACGAATAATAACTTCTTACTTATTCCATTACGGGTGAAATTGATAACAAAATTAACGATAGAGACCAGGCGATTCAGATAACACCGCAAACACGATGTGGACAACAGCTGATCAAAGCTCGCGGCAAAATTTCCTGGAAAAAACATTTCTTCCTCAGCTTCAGGTCACGAAAGCAAGCAGAAGGAAGGAGGTCACGAGTTGTGATCTTTGTACCTTCTCATCAAAACCGGGAAAGTGAATTTCCCCATTCTAACTGGAACATTTGATTCGTGTCTCCATAATCACTTCCGTGTCGTATACATACAGTATATTTTTGTCCCCTTCTTAACCTAGGAGAGTGAATGAAGTGCAAGCTCAACGTGTTGCAAAGTTTCTTCGCTGATCTTTTTTCATTTTTTTCGTTTTCTATAATAACCAGAGGAGCTGCTTTTCTTTGACGGAAATACCGAGGTAACCGGACAAGTCTCGAACCAGGATTTTTCCTAGTTTTTACCCTCGCGCTTTTAGGAAAAGCTGGATCGTGTTGCTTTTAATGCATTCGAACAGTTGGACTTATTCCACTCTTAGGTAATATAGGATAATGACGTGTTTCAACTCTTGATAGTTTGACGACCTCCGTACCTTTCAGTTTTGTTTATCCGACGCCGGCAATGCGCACATTTTTTAATAGAAATATTGTGTTTCCCTTACGTATGCAACATCTGAGGTGTCATACTCCGATCAGAAGTATAAAACACTGCAGTAAACTAGAAACCACAACCAGATAGGTCAAGTTTTCACTCTTTATGAGCTAAAGTCGTCTTTCCTCGATGGGGAAAGAAGCAACGAGTGCACAGCTGCTCAGGTTTGCTGCATCCCAGGCTTGCCACACAACATCACGTACCACGCAGCCTGGCGGCCTCCAAGCAAGTAGACGGCGCTGTTCAATTAAAGCAGAACGCAGCTCACTGACCAACGCACAGCGGTCTGGTACGTTGCGTTATGAAGCTTCCCTTACTTCTGCGGCGAAATTCCACACTCAGTCCATGTTGTTGCTGTAATGCTAAATGTGCAGCCCGTGTTTTTGCCGCTGAACTAAATGTGCAGTCCGTGTTTTGGCCGCTAAACTAAATGTGCAGTCCGTGTTTTTGCCGCTAAACTTAATGTGCAGTCCATGTTGTTGCGGCAAAACTAAATGTGCAGTCTGTGTTTTTGCCGCTAAACTAAATGTGCAGTCCATGTTGTTGCGGCAAAACTAAATGTGAAGTCTGTGTTTTTGCCGCTAAACGAAATGTGCAGTCTGTGTTTTTTCCTCTAAACTAAATGTGCAGTGCATGTTGTTACGGCAAAACTAAATGCATAGTCCATTTTTGCCACTATAAAACTAATTGTACATTCGATGATGTTTCTGCAAAACTAAATGTGGAGTCAGCCGTGAATGGATCAGTAACTCTTTATTGACATAAAATGGTCCGCCATGCTGTTACTGAGTAGTGCCCAGTCACCAAAAAAGATCGTAGCGTCATAAATCCACACAAGGAAGAGGTTGCGTGCGGTGAGGAAAAGGTTAAAAGACTTGGAGTTTAGCGGCACCTCAGCCGGACGCGGCTCCGTTAGCGAACTAAAAATAAGAGGCACCGATCGCTACAAATGGCGGCCTTCCTCAGAGCTCCTCACGGCGACAGAGGACTACCTGCAGATTCTGGGTACTCTGTCTCATTTTGCTCCTTGTTAAACGATAGTGCTGGTAAATCTCGCTTCAGTGCAACTGTAATGAGGATAATTGAGTGGGTTATTTTCAGTGCAACTGTAGTGAGGATAATAGAGTCGGTTGTTTTCAGTGCAGCTGTAGTGAGGATAATAGAGTCGGTTATTTTCAGTGCAACTTCAGAGAGGATAATAGAGTCATTATTTTGGTGTCAAAGCCCCTCCCCTCTTTGGTACACTTTTATTGTAGTTAAGGATGCTCACACTAACTTATAATTCAATTGGATGTCGAGATTCAGTCACCGCGTGCGTCAAGGAGAGCCTTTAACATACCGGAGGTCTTTGAGCGAAATTCCTTGACGCAGGTGACCAACCGGTGGTCATACGTAAATTGAATTCTTCCACGTACTTGATGATAGGAAGAAAATCACGTTCCAATTAATTTTTCTTCATTTTAATTATAAAAGTTACGTTTAGGTTTAATTTGAGTTGAATATTGAACTCAAGTTTTACTTTGGTGCAGTTAACGTATTGAAAAATAGAATAAGACAATCTTTCGAACTTATTAAATGACCAGTAGAGCTAAACGGGTAGGACCAAGTTCTCTAAGCAAGATCATTAACGTTCTCCAAGTACGAACAAGGGAATTCTTTTGATCCAAAAGAACGCTTTCAATGAAAAGAAAGAAAAGAAAAGAAAAACGTTTATTTTCCAAGTTGCCAATGAGTTCAAGAAAACTCTTTAATCTCTGCTCCTTACAACTTAACCCTTTAACGCCCGCATTTTTATACTCATATGACCGTTATGACAACCACTGTCACTAAACCGACACTAGCATTAGGTAGTCACTGTTATCAAGATGGGGAAGGAACTGCCACTCGGCAGTGCAGTTCAAAGGACACATTGGTGAACAAATTGAATAAGAAATACGATATATTATTGTTATTTTTGAAAGAGAACGAAATAGTCCAGTTGGGCAGTAAAGGGTTAACTTAATAACCATGAGACCGCTGGACACACATGTGCGTCCAGCGACAGCGAACGTGTTAAAGATATAGAAAACCGGGTAGAATCTTCGAGCTGAAGGGCTGGTGAAGAGCGTAGTTCAGACTTCAGACGGGGCAGACGCGGAGCAGTTGTTCAGTTGTTCATTTGGAAACATGACGCACGAGACGCTTCCTGTGTAAGCAAAAGGCAACTTTCGCCTTTCTTCACACAACACTTGCCTGTAATTTGCGTGCACGCAACAAGAGAACTCATTTTCCCATTACGGTGTGAGCTCAATTGTCTTCATGCAGACGCAGGGGAAGTGTTCCGTGCCAACAATAGAGGAGTGCCAACCACGGCTTACGTTTGATATTGCAAGCGAAAAAAGTAAAGTTAACTCGCAAGAATGATACTATCACGTTACTTAACTAACGTCAAGTGAATCGTCCTTTGAAAAAATCATTTACGAACCACCTGAGTGTGGACATAGAATGTTATTTTCTCCCATCGGTACCGTTGAACCCACGACGGATTCTAGAGACATGAACCGCCATTTTCCCTTCAGGGACGACGTAGACTGACGAGGGCAGACATTAACTGCATTTTTATTTTTGCTTTCTCTCAAGAAAAAAAGCAAAGGCGTCGTGCAAAATCGCAGATTTGCTGACGTTAACTTGACTGAAAATGAGAAAAATGTATGTGTGTCAAATTAATTTTTTCCTTGAAATTGAAGCACTAGATGAGATCTAGCAGCGTGTGGAGAAAATGGTGCTCTTCTTTTTTTTCTTTTTTTTTTGGTTTTGACGGGTCTGTGCGCACTACTAGGAGAGCCTTCAAGCTTACATCATCAAAATATATATTCTCGATTCGATGTTATGAATTTAAAATTAAAAAAAATTGGGTTAAAAAAAATAAAACTCGAAGTTATAATTTAAAATGATAATCCGAATTAATTAGGTTAAAATCAAAAATTCTGGAGTGATGATTAAAAAAATAAAAATTAGGTTAGGATGGGAAATTCTACTGCAAGAATTCGAAATTTGAATAAAATTAGGCTAGAGTTAAATATCCTAAAATAAGAATTACAAATTAAAATTGAAATTAGATTAAAATTTGAAACTCCGAAGTGACACTCGTATTTAGAAATCAAAATGAAAATTAAGTTTAAATTCAAAATTCCATAGTAAGAATTATAAAATTAAAATCAACCGAACACTTCATAATTTTTCGAAAAGATAACACACAATTTTTTGCTCGGTTGCTTCATGACTCGTCTCAACACTACAAAGTGACTGCTAACTTTTTTCACTAAAATCTATTTATATTCTCGAAACTCCATTCGATATCGTCCTATCTCGTGAACAGGATATTCGAAAAAATAAACAGCATACAAACATAAGCAATTCATTTGGTAACGGGTTCTCAACGAATTAACGCTGTTACTTTAAAAAAATACGGTTATTGTTGACGCCTGGGTACAATAGTAAAGTGAGAAGAGAGTTCAATGTAATCAGAGGAACCGTAAACATCGTCAGATGCACGGTTCACACCACCTCGTTATGGCGGGGGGAAGACAGGCTGCAAAAAGCAAAATTATTGGCTCTGTGAGGGGGTTCAAATTATTACTGCAGCGGCTCTGTGAGGTGGTTGAAGTTACTGCTGCAGCGGCTCTGTGAGGGGGTTCAAATTATTACTGCAGCGGCTCTGTGAGGTGGTTGAAGTTACTGTTGCAGCGGCTCTGTGAGGGGGTTCAAATTATTACTGCAGCGGCTCTGTGAGATTGTTGAAGTTACTGTTGCAGCGGCTCTGTGAGGGGGTTCAAATTATTACTGCAGCGGCTCTGTGAGATGGTTGAAGTTACTGCTGCAGCATCTCTTTGAGGGGGTTCAAAGTTTGCTGCAGCGGCTCTGTGGGGTGGTTGAAGTTACTGCTGTGAGGTGGTTGAAGTTACTACTGCAGCGGCTCTGTGAGGGGGTTCAAATTATCGCACCAGCGGCTTTATGAAATGGTTCAAATTATTGCTGCAGCGGATTTATGAAGTGGTTGAAACTATTGCGACAGCGGCTTTAGGAGATGGGTGAACTTATTGTTGCATGTACTGATGTTTGGAAAAATCTGAGCTGATTTTTTAGGCTCAATTTCACCTTAGTTGTGTGCGTTTGGAAGATAAGAATACATGTAATGAAAACTAGGTGTTCTAATGGCAGAAACCTATAACCTACTCAAGGGCTAGATTAATTTTTAGAAATGTAAGTTAGCCGTAATAGTCGAAAAATGTCATCCCCAGCCAGCGAAATAAGTATTAAGATTAATTGGATTAGTGTATGATTGTAAGTCATGTCAAGTCTCCTTTTTAACCACAACAAAGGGGCCGAGGAACGCACGATTTAGAACAGAGTTAAGGCGATGGAAGGTCGGCACAGAAACAGCATGATTGAAAGAAGTTTCTGAAGTAAGATTAAAATTGAAGAAAAGGGATATTTGCTGGAGGAAAACAACAGTAAATAGAAAACACGTTCCGGAGCAAAAAAAAAAAAACCTAGTCTATCTCAACAAAAATATGCCCTACTTAACCTTCAACTCGGGACTCCACATCTTCCTTCTAGAAGTGCTTATTCCCACAGGCACAATAGTTGTAACCTTCTGATTGATAGTTTGTTAGAATAAAATACAGGTCGAGAGCATCGGAAAAGTTTCTTGCACGCGTGTCTGAAAGCGAGTCGGCGTTCTTATCGACGAATTCCTCATGAAAACAATAACTGTAAAAAGGCTGTTTTCTAACGCTCTGATCAGTAAGCTTTAAAAATTCATTTCTGCATTCATATCAAGTATGACAAAAAAAAACAATGTAAAAATTATCCTTCATACCATTTTTACATTGGTTCTCTTTTTTATCGTAAACTCATACGTGTGAGATTCCCTTAGAATCGACCAATTAGAGAAATACCATATCAAGTATTGTAGATTGAAATCTATACCCACTCGGCCCACAGCATGGTAGACCATGGCCCACAGACACACTGTGACTGAAGTTTTCTTATTAGATTCTCTCTCAATCCGTAGAGCGATATGAAGCTCCAGAGAACACAAGGTTAGAATACCACACTACTGTATGAGTTCGTAACAGCTAAGTTCGGGGGTTGAGACTAATTATGTAGTCAAAATGCGGGTAGATCTTTTAACAACTTATTAATTATATGATTTCTCCTAATCTGAAAAACCGGAAACGCAGGTAAACTAGAGCGCTCACATCGACAGCGTCAGACTCGGATTTCCGCTCGCGGAAATTCTCGCAAGCTCGATTGAGCGAAAGTTAAATAAGAAAGTTATTTAATTTAGAGATATGGGCTTTGTTGACGGATTTCCGTGCACATTTTTACCTACTATAGCATGGGGTGCAATTTTCACCGTAATATTAATAGAAACAAGAGGAGCAAATTTCCCCGTAATTTTTATGGAAATAGTGATACAACACATTTCTGTCCATTTATGAGACGAAAGCGTAAATGCTTTTCAGAGTTTGTATTATAAATGCATGATTTTGGGTGTTCTTATGGTTAACTACACTACAACAAACCTGATAAGCAAAACTCATGAAGTGGGACTCAAGCAAACATATAATTTTTAAACTCAAGCTCTGAGCACAATTTGCAGCAAAATTTCACTTCTGATATCAAGATCAGGTTGTCATGAACCCCGTAGCGTAAATGGGAGAATCAAATACTGAACCAAATTTTCCCAGACATAAACTTGTAACCCATTTGATGCATTGGCATTATTTACCAGCATCAACCATCCCAATTACTATGCTTATTGATCTTCCATAGTGTACCCTTTTCATTTCCTCTTCACTGTTCCTCAATTCTTTCTCGGGAGGTTTAAAATTTCTCCGTCAAGACTCGTCGCTCTTTATTCTCTTCACAAAGACCAAAGTCTCACGACACGATATTGGAAACAAACCAATGGTTTAGAGGGCAATAATAGAAATATAAAATTGGGATAAATATAACAGATCAGCATGGAGAGAATATCAGTCCCTGTAGAGCTTGACAGGCAGCTCTAGTTCAAGTTTCGTGCACTAACTATGGAACTTGAAACTTGACTTTAAAAGCGGTTAACTTGATTTTAAGAGCAAATAAAAGCTGTGCTGTTGACAAGTGTTGATTTACGACATTCTTAAACAACGAGCACCACTTGATGAGACTGACGCACAAATAACGAGCATCACTTGATGAGACTGACATACAAATAACGAGCATCACTTGATGAGACTGACGCAAAAATAAAGAGCATCACATGGTGAGACTGACTCACAAACAACGATCACCACTTGATAATGTTGGGAAAGATTTAAATTTGGAAATTTAACTAATATTGTGCTAACTGATTGGTGCTCTTGTGTTTTGGGGTCATGTCGAGAATAATCAATTTAGCGAATGATTTAACGAATTAAAACATGAGAATTTAGGAAAATGGTAATTATGATTTCATTCTGCGTTTTTTAGAATTTAGGGAAATTATAATTATGTGTTATAAAATTTTATTTTTGTTGATTAAAATTCCAGCGGTGCGGAGGTGTAGTCTCTTCAACATTTGTGTGTGTTACAAGCCAGAATGTCTGGACGGGTGTGTGTGGTGAGCCCATAAAGGATGTGTTGTTTCAGAAAGGGTGTGTTGTTTCAGGCAGGGAGTGTGTAACTCTATCGAGAGGGGAGAAATAACAATCTCAACGGTTGAGCACTAAGACGTTCGAAAGTGCTGACGCCTTGGTCCAGGCGATAGCTGTGTATATTATGTTCTCAAGATTTTTGGCTATACAAGCAGTCTGCTGGCCCTCGGCGGGTACCGCATGCTGTGTGGGTTAATGGCACAATCTCAAACTCCATACACAGTGCTCGACAGATTTATGGCAAGCACTTGAGCGTGAAAAGGAAACTCTCAGAAATAGTCGGAGGGCTAACGTTGAGATCGGCGGTCCTGCAAACCCTCGAGAGGGAGGAGGCTGCTAAGTTACGTCAGAAGGCTCTAGGCCAATACCACGACATCAATATGGTGGGAAAGTAGTTGAAGCTAAGGAACACGAATGAGGCTTTAGCTGCGAAACAAGAAGGGCATTCGAACATGACGTAGAAGCTTCTAAGTGTGTGATTGGCCATGCGTGAACTAGAACACCGCTTTCTCGCGAACAAGTGGGTAGAGCTGATGAGAAAAATTTAGTCTTGCGTCGGCGATCGTCGGATATAGTACGTGTTAAAAATAGGAGGTGTTGAAAATTACCCTGAAAATATGTGACATAGATATCAACACAGGGAGTTAAACTTATCAAAAATTTCGCTTAATAAAATAGTCTCCGTTTTTCCACAGAGGGTAAATTGCAGACCTGGCTAAAGCGGGGAAATCATTCTGAAGATGCCACATTAAGTGGGGAGGGTAAGAGTGATGTAATTACCTCTGGAGAAAATATTTTGAAATAGATATGATAAAAGTGTGTGGCCTTTTGTTGAAGTGAAGATTGGAATATTTAAGGGAACTTCATTAGCACGACTAGAAGTAATGAGTATTTAATTTTCATCGTGCAGGCGGGGAGGTTTTTGTCATCGGCTTGGAAGAAAGGGAGATCATGGGTCAAGATAACGAAGCGGGACGAGCAGTGTGATATCAGCAATAGACATTTTGAGCTGTGCATAAGGCAAAAGTTGGAACTGAAGCTGTGTTGTTTAATGAATGTATGTTTGAAGTGACACCACCTCCAGCACTGTTAGAATATGAACATGTTGTAGGGCTCATGTATCAGGACCTGTGTGATTAACGTACGGGGATATGCTGGCCAGCGGTAGCATTTATTGTCATTCTGTTATGTAAGCTGTTTAACACATGAAATCTCTAGAATACCATTACTCAATTTACACCAGTTCTAATGCCATACATTGCGTGCGTTTATCGATGTTCTGTATGATGTATTGCCGTAAATTATAAATTAAGTGAATTTTCACGTGTATAAAGTCCCCCCCCAAATTTAGTAGCAAGCAGCCCCTCATCATAACTGATGCGCTCTGAAAAACGCGCATTGAGTAAGTCGAGTTCAACGTACATCGGTGAGTACTGCCCAATTTTAGTATACACATTTTGTAGTAGTGTTGATTTGTTTTGGGCTTGCCCATAAATTTTCCTTGTGTTTCCTGTGCATTTTATTGAGGTATGCCAACCCCTCAAGCGAGCATTCGGTCTTCTCATTAGTGTAAATTAATGAGAGACGAGGCAGACAGCCTTCTCGTGACAATAACAATGCAGTCTTTCCATAGCCTCCAGAGCCATGCACGTAACGTGACAAACATAAGACAAGTAATGCAAAAAGCAGGAAAATTAACAGAATCGACCGTGCAGTTGTGAGAAGTAAAGATTGCCCTCAATTTTTGTTCACACTTGAAACTCTGCAAAACGAAAACATTTTTAGATTGGGCAACAGTCAACTAAAGTGAGGGGTGTAGGTTATCGTCCATCGAGCGCTCCAGGGTTTTAGTGACCATGTTCAATAATATAAATGTGCATGAATGTTAATGCACAACGAACGATAGGCGAATTGCGGCTGTGCATAAGAAGGATTGATTTTGTGTAAGGTTAGAAGTAAAAAATGTAAATTAATATGTGGATTAAATCATTGGAAATGGAATTTGTTGAAGAAGAAACCCGGGCACTGAATACCCTGGTACTGCGAAAACAGTTGGTAGACACCAATGTTGTGCATCACAATCATTTATTACCCTGAAACAAACAGTAAGAAAGCGTTGATTTTTAAGCAAGGTTATTATTCAACTCAGCTCCTGAAGACCAATTCACACACTCATGAGTGTCAGGATCAACATTCTGTAGTGGGTGTACCCTTCTTTCTCTGCGACTGACTCAATCCATATTTTTCCGGTACTATCCTATGGTAGCTATCATAGGGATCCACCCTAGAACTGCAGTCGAGCGCTATTTAATGGGCCACGAGTTCAGCATTTGACTGACGTGTAATTTTGTAATTACACGTCAGTTTTTGAATTAAACATCCGGGCCCCACAGATAGAGCCTCGGCCCAGCGATGTCGTGACGGTCAGGTCAAGTAGTCACGCAAACATGATCTCTACATCCAGGACTTCAGGCTACCTAAACACAGCGGTTTTGAATGTCCAACATTTCATGATGCAGCCGGTGGGGGAAGTTTTTCGGATGAAATGGCTATGCGACGTGTTTTCAATGACGACATGGATAGGCTGCGTGTTTTCAATGACGACATGGATAGGCTGCGTGTTTTCAATGACGACATGGATAGGCTGCGTGTTTTCAATGACGACATGGATAGGCTGCGTGTTTTCAATGACGACATGGATAGGCTGCGTGTTTTCAATGACGACATGGATAGGCTGCGTGTTTTCAATGACGACATGGATAGGCTGCGTGTTTTCAATGACGACATGGATAGGCTGCGTGTTTCTTCTGGTGAAAATAAAATGCTTTAGGTTTTATTGAATGAAATTTGATGCTTTTGTGGAGAAAAAAACACCCGTAACATAGTCATGCCGACAATTGGACGCTTACTGCATATGGAGTTCACATAACGCACGCGCAGTTCACGCGTTTGTTCATCAAAAGCATGCCACAAGCGTGGCTGTGCCACAATAAGCTTGAACTCTGTCCAGTGCAACGACGGCAGTTTATTTTGAAGCAATAGAACGTAAAAAAATCTATCAAAATATGGCAGAGACATAAGACGATCAATTGCTGAGTGGACTTCTTAGATTTTGACGTGAATGTTTAAGCCAAAAGTTTTATTTTTAATTATTAATTTATTATTCATTTATTTTTTTATTTAGGTTAGAAAAAAGCTTGACAAATTTCGTTAGAAAATATCAACCTGAGGATTAAGGTGAGAAAAAATCCAGTTTAAAGATTTGGCTAGAAAACACCTAATCTGCCTACCCTTGCCAAATTGCCCCACACCCTCACTCACACGGCGCTGAACAGGTACTCTAAATTATACATCGATATTTACACTTCAAAGAACACAAAGCGTCTGACCTCACACAGATTAGTTTATTAGATTTTCAGTTAGTTTAAGCCTCCCTATCCGCCACAAAGGCGATCCAACGAGAGGAAGGAGGGAAGCACCATTTAGTAGGAAGTTAAGGGAACACGGAATCTATGCAGAAAGTGCTTAGGAATAGCAAGTTGAGAAAGAAGTTCATCAAAGAAGATGAATGTTGAAGAAGAAAGTAGTAGGTGCTGAAAAACAGGACAGCAGTGAACTGAAAAAAGATGGTGCTGACAAAAAAATTATTTATTTAAACAACTAGAAGGTCTCCCTAACTCTTAGCTCGGGCCCTCACACATTTCCCCTGTGAGTGCCAATTCCCACAGATATAATAGTTCAGAGGGGTCTGACCTCACACAAGCACGACTGTAGGAGACTTCTAATTAAATAAATTGAGATCAGCTTTCCATCCTAACTAACAACCACCATTTACCACCGAACATACCATCACTAAACACGGATCAATCATGGATTGATTGATTTAATGAATAAGTATTAGAAAATACAGTTAGTTCAAGCCTCCCAAAGCGCAACAAAGGCGTTCCCAAGAAAGACGAGGAGGAGAGCACCATTAGTACAGAATTCCGACCGAGCATTCATATAAAACGCTACTTCTGTGGCCATAATCGTTAGGGAGTGCATTTACAGCGCGTAGATGTTCCTATAGCAACGCGCAGACGAAACAAACGCTCCATAGCAGCCGCCGGACCACACAGAGCTCAGAATTCATTGATTTGCTTATTGTGGAGCTGACCTTGCAGGCATCTGGCGGACACGACCGCTGCGCTGAAATTGAGGGGTTCGTTTCGGTGAGAACGGCCAGTCATGGTGTGGGGTTCACCCTAACTTTTGGTGCGGAGCTCGAGCGAACTTTTGGATTCGAGCGAACTTTTGGATTCGAGCGAACTTTTGGATTCGAGCGAACTTTTGGATTCGAGCGAACTTTTGGATTCGAGCGAACTTTTGGATTCGAGCGAACTTTTGGATTCGAGCGAACTTTTGGATTCGAGCGAACTTTTGGATTCGAGCGAACTTTTGGATTCGAGCGAACTTTTGGATTCGAGCGAACTTTTGGATTCGAGCGAACTTTTGGATTCGAGCGAACTTTTGGATTCGAGCGAACTTTTGGATTCGAGCGAACTTTTGGATTCGAGCGAACTTTTGGATTCGAGCGAACTTTTGGATTCGAGAGAACTTTTGGATTCGAGCGAACTTTTGGATTCGAACGAACTTTTGGATTCGAACGAACTTTTGGATTCGAGCGAACTTTTGGATTCGAGCGAACTTTTGGATTCGAGCGAACTTTTGGTGAACGGTGAGTGTGGATATAGTGGATTGGTGGCCCTGGATGTTGGGAGCAACAGGTAAAGTCGAAGTTGAAAAGAGGAATTCGCAAGCCACAAGGTTTTAGGAAGATCATTAACCGCCATCTAACGAAATGGATGTTCCTTTGCTCAACAATGGGAATCAGCTTCATGTGACAGTTGTGCATAAATATGATTTATGAAACAGGTGGCTGACAGCCCTGTACAGCATCAGCTGTCATCGCTGAGTACTTTAGATTAAATTATAAGTTAGTTTAAGCCACCCGAACCATATCAAAGGTGTTCCAAATAGAGGAATTATTAAGGCACTCTCTAGTATGGGGTTAAGGGAACGCACAATCTATGCGCAAGGTTTGTGCATGTGTGTTCCCACAAAAGATCCTCTGCGCATAAAGCCGTCAGTAGAAAAGTAAACTTGTGAAAGATGATTAAAGTTGAGGAAGAAAGTAATAGGTGCTGAATAACAGGACACCAGTAAACTTAAAAATAGGTCCTTAAGGAAATAAAAACCCATTCTATTTCGGCAATAGGAGAGCTTACCTAACCTTCAGCTCGGGATCTCCTATTTTTCTCCTGAGGGCTAATTTTCATAGATACAATAGCTGTATTCCCTTTAGCAGCATAGATTCTACAAAATTTCGCGAACAATCTACACCAGTGTGTCCAAAGTACGAGTTAACGTTGAGAAATATCTCAGTAAGACGGAAGAAGCGATGAGGCTCTCTTCTCCCTCTCCATTTGGTCCCACAAATTTTCGATAGAGTATATATATCAGGAGACTGTGGAGGCCATTCCACATGAAGAAATGATCCGTCGTGATCCCTAAACCAGTCTCGCACTACATAAGAATGGTGAATGCGACCGTTGTCTCCTGGAAAACAGATGGTGCACTTATTCACTACGGGCTGTTCAAACAATTCCAAGATTTCATTTTGTCACCGCACAAAGTTACCGAATCTAATTGCCCAATTAGTTCCATTACCCAATTCTATTACCCTCATCTGTTACCTGCATTTATCACCTCAACACTATCACCCACACCCCATCCAACACTATCACCCACACCTCACCTCAACACTATCACCCACACCCCATCCAACACTATCACCCACACCCCATCCAACACTATCATCCACACCTCATCCAACACTATCACCCACACCTCATCCAACACTATCACCCACACCCCATCCAACACTATCATCCACACCTCATCCAACACTATCACCCACACCCCATCCAACACTATCATCCACACCTCATCCAACACTATCACCCACACCCCATCCAACACTATCATCCACACCTCATCCAACACTATCACCCACACCCCATCCAACACTATCACCCACACCCCATCCAACAGGACAACAACAATATTCACATGAACAAGTCAGGCGTCCACACTCCGGAAGCAGTTCTTTCACGAGAGGAAAAGAGAAAACCTGAACCGCATTTTTCCAGTACTAGCGCGCTGCAGACGCGCGTCACACCAACGCTGAACGCTCTTCCATTTACAGTCGCTATATTGGTCTTATTATGATCAAGGTCTTTAAATTTGCTCCTTTAAAATGTGAAGAAAGACTTTAAATCATTTACAGTTACTTAAAATCACTCACGGTTTGGTCAAGATTTTTCAATTTGCTCCTTTAAAATGTGAAAAAACACTTGGAATCATTTACGGGTGCTTAAAATTACTTACGGCTGCCAGTTGCTGAGTGCTCTTCGGAAGTAAATTTTACTTGAAAGAAACAAATATGGTATCATTTTTACCAGGATAAGGCCGGCCCAGCCTTGCAGTCATGGCTGATTTTTCACCTCGCTAAACACAACCAATCTGTTGACTTGACCATAACTGAATTATATCCTACGTTTGAAATACGGCACGCCGTGAACAGATTGATTAGTGTTGCAACGCGCA
Organism: Morinoia aosen; assembly: GCA_030386875.1. Classification (NCBI taxonomy): domain Eukaryota; kingdom Metazoa; phylum Arthropoda; class Malacostraca; order Amphipoda; family Talitridae; genus Morinoia; species Morinoia aosen. The sequence continues at coordinate 36,827,592 of CM059561.1, read as the reverse complement.
GCTGCATAGTTTGCGTCGTTCTACGTGTGATACTGAACGCATAAAGAACAAGTTAGGAAGGAATGGGAAGATAAGGTAGGGAAGACGTGTAGAATAAGACGTAAAACTAGAACTCATCAAAGTGTGCGCAAGAGACAAAAGTCCTTAATGGCCTATGGCCCTAATATAGTCCTTAATGGCCGAGTTATCCTATAACTCGGATAATCTAGCCGTATCTCCATGGGGTGCCAGTCCCCACAGCATAGGATGGACAAGCATAACAAACCTAAAATCATAGCCTATTTAATTCCTCCTGAAGGGTTTCCAGTACACGCATTTCGATCATTATCGGTATTGAACTCTTCACACCAGCCGGCGCATAAGAATACCTGTAATCAAGTGACTGACTGAACGATTCCACGATTCAGATGCAACGTCATTAAACTCTACACACAGCGGATCCAATAAATGGCTATGGATAAACTTGATTTAACACGTTCCATGCGATACGACCCATCGGTGGGTTGTGCTCAAGTTTTTCCTACTGTGAAAAGATCCATCGATGGGTCGTTTGAAATAGTTCTTTTAAAATTAATGGTATTTAATGAACCAAGTTAATGTGGTATTTACAAAATTCCTAGCAACTTTTGAACTTAACTTTGAATTGAATACTGAACTTCAGACTAACCTATCGCAGTCAACGTGTTAAGGGCTTGAGACGCGCATTACGCGACACGACAACACGCTGAAGTTTCATTACGTGTCGGTCCGTGCCAGGCGGGGGAGAGAAAGTTGCTGGATGTGGAACACAGATCTCGCGTCCGCCGCAGCTTGGCACACGCAGCAGCGAGTCAAAGCGAGATGCAGTCTCGTGTTGGCCTATGATGAGTTTACCGTATGGATTTGTATAAAAGTATTCATCAACTTCCGAATTGAAGGGAAGTAGTTGTCAACTCAGGAATTGATAGGAAGTGTTTATCAACTTATGAATTAAAAGAAAGTGTTGCTCAACTCAATAATTGGCAGGTATCGTTTATGAACTAAAGAATTAATACCTGATGAAGAACATACATACTAACGGAAGGATCGAGTACCAGGATAATTCTTCATCTCATATCAAGAGGAGGTATAAGTGAAAGAAAAAGAAAACGGAGAACCCAATCACGTGTAAGACTTCCTAAAATATGGATCACGTTAACAACGTTGTTCCTAGATCATTCGACTCCGCCGCCTGCAGAGTCAAAATTAGAAAAGGTCATGTAAGATAGAAAGATCAGGTAAGAATCAAAAAGATCAGGTAAGAGTCAGGAAGATCAGGTAAGAGGCAGAAAGATCAGGTAAAAATCAAAAAGATCAGGTAAGAGTTAGAAAGATCAGGTAAGAGTTAGAAAGATCAGGTAAGAATAAGAAATATCAGGTGAGAATCAGAAAGATCAGGTAAGAATCAGAAAGATCAGATAAGATTCAGAAAGATCAGGAAAGATTCAGAAAGATCAGGAAAGATTCAGAAAGAACAGGAAAGATTCAGAAAGATCATGTGAGAATCAGAAAGATCAGATAAGATTCAGAAAGATCAGGAAAGATTCAGAAAGATCAGGTAAGACTCGGAAAGATCATATAAGATTCAAAAAGACCAGGTAAGAATCAGAAAGATCAGGTAAGGATCAGAAAAATCAGGTAAGAATAACAGTTTTTCGATGTTCAGTTGAAAAGTCTTCAAAGTTGTTCGATTTAAGTTCTACATGAACGTTGAAGAGATCACTAGTTGGTGTAGTTTTTCACTTACGAATGTAACTAAATAAAAATGAAGGCGCAATTGAAAAGAAGGAAGTTGTCAAAATTCGGTGCACGCTTATTTTTATATAATTATTGACACGCGAGGTGCATTTTGCTTTCAAACACTGGTTTTAATTGATGTTAGGAATTCATTTAGATAATCTTAAGAATAAACGAGTCAAAGAGATTCGCCATATACGATTCAATATAGGAACAAAATTAGGATTAAATACACAGGGTTCAATAGAAAAAATTGAAATTAAATGTTAGAAAGAAGAAAAAATAGTATTCAATCTATAATATTGAATACACAAGAGGCTTCATAATATATCTCTGAGCTTGATTACGAGAACAATATTAACGATATTATCAATCAGCGTTATCTGGCACAGAGATAAGAAATATGGTCCCGCATCGATCGCAATCAATGAGAGAAGAAACATTATCGTTGAGAGTTCTTCTTTATGATTACGCCGAGTTATTTCATTAATTTTTTTAGTAGCAATGAATATTGCTCAAACAAATGATGAATAAATGATTAAACGAATAATGAATATATGATAAAACAGAAATGAGTAAATTATAAAACGCATAATTAATTAATAATAAAACAAATGTGGATTAAATATTTGAAAGGGAAATACCGATGACTATTATGATGATCATGATGATGATGAGGACGACGACGTCATAAGGGCAGTGAATCTAAGTAAATATGTTGCGTATGGTGTAAATAGATTAAGTTTAAACGTACGCTTTCCAAATACGAAACGAAAGCTAAAACTAAATTTGATTGCACGACTTCTTGACAAACCTTTATTAACATCTTTTGAATTTGCCCAGCAATTCACAGGCTGAGAAAATACAGCCACATCGAAACTGGCAATAAAACTTGAAGACTTCAACCAGCTGTGCTGGTTGTATATCGTTGAGCGTAAAAAGAAAGAAAATGACAGAACAGAAAGGAGATCAGAGTGAGTGAGTAAAGAAATATAAAAAAAAGAGTCTATGAACAACAATAATACATTTTTTTAGCGTGACGCAGGGTAAAAATTGAAGCAGAGTTGCTTCCGGGTGGCTTCGCTGCTGCAATTCTCGGCGCTGTTTGAGTGTGTGCAGGTCTCGCTCTCCTCTGGTTATCTCACGTCACACGCATACCGTCACTTGCGTCCCGTACAGCGCGGGACAGGCAGTATTTCTCAGAGATATCAATTTATACGGCTAACAACACAAAAGAAACATAAGGAAGGAATGATATGTAAGCCAGCCTATCAATATAATGAATAAGTATTAATGCAATACATCAGAAAAAATGAATGAAATATACCATGCTCAAATGTAACGTTCTAGCTTCTTTAGAAGCGCGGCGCGTGCCGGCAGAAGACTGTGGTACCGGCACCAGTCGCATGCCGGCAGAAGACTGTGGTACCGGCACCAGTCGCATGCCGGCAGAAGAAGACTGTGGTACCGACACCAGTCGCATGCCGGCAGAAGAAGGCTGTGGTACCGGCACCAGTCGAGTGCCGGCAGAAGGCTGTGGTACCGGCACCAGTCGCATGCCGGCAGAAGACTATGGTGCCGGCAGAAGACTATGGTACCGACACCAGTCTATACGGCCTATGAGTGGCACTACTCAATATCACTCGTTGTCGAGCTGAAGTAGAAAAACCTCCGCTAAGAGGCAATGCTATCTACTAATATTGACAATGTTAACAGCAGACCGCCATGGATTTACTTCAGCAAAAAATGTTTTATAGTGATCGGATCGAAGATCATCTACTTTGAAATTTTTTGTGAGTAGATCATGTGTTTTTTTTCTATGGCCATTTTTCCTGTATCGCTGTTTACCAACATTTGCAGATGTATAAATGTAGATTATGGAGGACCTATTTTGAAGATAGTTTCCGTTGATCATTGGTGATGTACTTAGAACGAAATAAACTTCAAAGCAGATTATCAATAATCCCTTTACCATATATAAATACCATGTTACATTCAAATTATCAGATTTTCTGAACATCCACGCTCCTACGTGGAAACTACAGAACATTTATACGTCCTGTCACTTCAACACTCGTGTCTTGAAGCTCGATTCATTTACTGAAAGACTATAAATGAAAACACGGCACAATGAAACGGTTGCTGCGATCGACGGTCCGTGAAGAAATTCCCTTAACAGTGCGAACAAAGCCTCGTGTTTTACTCGTTTGGACACTCCGCAAAACCTTGACATTTCCGTACAAAAACATAAGGCTCTGAGAAAAAGGTTCTTTGTCCGAATAGAGCTTGCAATTTGTCCAAACGAATTCGGTGGTTCCAAATGAAGTCGCATTTGTCCAAACGAAGTCCAGGGACAGTGAGATCTTGAGTCAAGCGTGATAGAGATTTGCAAAATGATCTGTATGAACACATGAAATTAAAATATTTTATTATTTTATTTTAAACAAGAGAGCCATGCACTCTGCAGGGCGAGCAGCCCTGAAGCGTTACGGTACAGGGCGTTTTCTGGCGGTGAATTTGACAAGCGCAAAATTAATGCTCAGTTTCTGGCGCATCTTGATGTCATTGCTAGTTATCTACGACTTGATACCATCGTTCATCATCCAAGCATGTCATGATACTGTCGCCAGTCATCTACGACTTGATGCCATCGCTTATCATCCAAGCATGATGCTATCACCTGCCGTCTACTTCTACAAATAATCGATCATGTACGTTTTGATACTATCATAAATCATTATTGTCTTCATGGGTTGTTAATTTTCCATGTCTCGATGCTTTCTTCATCCGTCGACGTCTGCATAATCACCCGTACTTGAGGCTGTCACCAAACAGCCACGTCTCGATGCTACGATCAATCAAGTTCAATCCCCCGAAGCTGCCAAGACTTACAAACAAGCGACCTTTAGATGTCAGCAACCTTCAAGTTAAAAGCAGAAACAGGCGTACGTAGCTAGGTTTCATTACCGTACTGTAGCTGTAAAAATAAATTAAAAGCTTTTTAAAACAACCAAGAAATGCATAAAATAATCTATCCACTCAATTTTACATCTAGTTGGACGTCATTCGCATTTGGGAGAACTACAGTGGTTATGACATTGTGTTTTACAGCCCACCTCCCTCCATGCTTCTCAACGCAATACGCTTCAATGAGGTGCCTCACGTAACTGGGAATGAATTCGCTATAACTCGCTCTCTAAAATCAGTGTGGGGCATGTTAAACTTTCAAGGAAGAAGACTAGGACTCTCGCCTCGATACTGCAGGGAATGTCATTGACATGTGTGGCTGCAGATCTGCAAATGACGGTGATAAGGATGGAACTAACAGCTTGCTAAAAACGTAAAAACGCTCCCTTTGTATCGAATCACCAAAGGGCCTTAAAGAATAATTTTGGTTGGAATAAAATTCAACCGAGAAGGGATATCATATTTTGCGATACCAGCCATCAACGAAAATAAAAAAATATATATTCTTCTTAAGAACATCAGGGTGAAAATTACCCGACACCGGTTGCAGAAAAATATGAAAACACTAGATCGACGTGCCTTTCAAGAGTTCCTTTTTTCCGAGGCCATGAGGAAGAAACTGCCCTATTGAAAAATGTAAAGATTGGATATCGGAGCACTGACACGATAATTTTTAGAGACAAAACCCGTTTAGGTTGGCCAGAGGCGGCTGTAATATCGTTCGAGGCCTCAGTTATGTGATAAGACCTGTGCGACACGATTGAAACGGTAAAATATTCAGACTGTATGACGGTGTCGGGCGCCATGGGACGGGATGGGCAGCGACGAACGTTATTTTTTCTCCTCAACACTTTGGCCGCAATGGGTTAAACTGAAGTTCAATATTCAACTCAAATTGTTGTAGTTAGCCATTTTGAAAATCGAAAACATTAACTGAACCGTTCATTGATTTAGTTTTCATTAAGTATTTATGAAAACTGAGTTTGTGATTACTGGTCGGTCAGCAGCATCATGAAAATCCCCTCCGTGGCCACCGGGGGCGCACGTCGCGGTCAAAGCGTTAAGAAGAAATGAGATCAATGGGCAGGAATGGACCTCATTCAAGTATTAATCTCAAGAAAATTCTCATCGCATGATTTTCTTTTGTGATAGTTGGGCGCACTCTCACAAGTAGCTGGTCCTACCTCAAAGGTCCAGTCATCGAACCAGTCAGCACGAGCTATAGTCAAGGAAATTATTATCCTTGTTGGCACACCTGCCGTTTTCCAGCCAAATTCAAGCGAAGAAGATTTTTTCGATTTCGTTCCGGGAAAATCCAGAGTGAAAAGTATAGTTTTTCACAAGTTTACGTAAAGTAAAGAGTACGTAAAGTCGCTCACACGCGGCTAAAAAGCAGAACAAGTAAAAAATCTTATATATCTACTCATAGTCAATCCCCTCTGACGCTTAAGTAAAACGAACCATCACAACATTGAAATGTTTGCTCAAAAAATTTAGTGTATTTCTATCGCAAATTTTGCTCATTCCATCCACGGATTAATCCATAATCAAAGATGCAATTTCATCACTTTTTCTGAGAATCCTGCTTACCAAAAGCGAACATTAACTTTGATTTACGCGTTCCCTACGGCGGGTTAAATTCAAATTCAATATTCTATTCAAATTAGAATTAATTTTAGGGATCAATTTTGAAAATAACGAACATTAAATAGTATATCGTGCATTTATTTAGTTTTCTTTAAGTTTCTATGGGAATAGAGTTAGTGACTGCTGGTCGGTCAGCAGTGCTATTAAAATACCCTTAGTGACCACCGATGGGTCACGTCAAAGTCAAAATGATACCCAACGAGGCTCCAGTACAGATTTTTCGGGAATTTCCGAATCTGACGCTATCCAGCTGTACCTACTTAATTTTCAATACTTTACCTAGCGCGGAACAAAACATATATCAAACTAAACGTAATCACGGTCAAAGCTAATGGTTGGTCATTGCAAATGTCTACCTCTCTGTGTTTGAATGAACTTTGAGTGTTTTAATGATTAACAATCAGGTTCAGGGTATCAGGCCTGGTAGGGTTAAAGCTCAAACACAACATGGAATTACGATAAAATAATGAGAATATCAAGACTTGTTCCTTCAGGCAATATTATTCGCTGAAGATCACGGTTGCAGCGTGACACCCATGAATATCGATCACAACACACAGCACTACACCCGTGAATATCGATCACAACACACAGCACTACACCCGTGAATATCGATCACTACACACAGCACTACACCCGTCCATATCTTTGTGTCTTGACCGCGACCGGGTCTTATCTGGGGTCTTTTTTGTACTATTTCCGTGCAAGGCAAAGCTGCTTGCTCTTCTTCACAAGATCACTTCCACGCTAAAGAACAACCGAAATTCATTTGTTCCAGTGCATAATTTCTATGGAAAAGAAAGTTCTTTTATCATCCAGGGCAAGAGTTGTTATTTTCCTTGTGATTATTTCAATGAGAAAAGGTACTCGTTTTACTTAGATAATTTGTTTAAAAGAAAAACTAGTCTTGTTCCCAAAAACTAGTCTTGTTTCCAAACACTAGTCTTGTTCCCAAACACTAGTCTTATTCCCAAACACTAGTCTTATTCCCAAACACTAGTCTTATTCCCAAACACTAGTCTTATTCCCAAACACTAGTCTTATTCCCAAACACTAGTCTTATTCCCAAACACTAGTCTTATTCCCAAACACTAGTCTTATTCCCAAACACTAGTCTTATTCCCAAACACTAGTCTTATTCCCAAACACTAGTCTTATTCCCAAACACTAGTCTTATTCCCAAACACTAGTCTTATTCCCAAACACTAGTCTTATTCCCAAACACTAGTCTTGTTCCCAAAAACTAGTCGTGTATTTATATAAAAGAAAACTAGTCTTGAACAACTTCAGCTCCTAGTTCTCTTTGATCATTCCCACAAAAATATATTTTTTACGGGGAATTCAAAGGAAGAAAGCTAAAGTCCATTTTCTTGTTTGCACCATTTCATGGGAAAACGAGTTGCTTCATTTTCTCGAACAGTTTCATGGGCAAAGATTTCAAACCTGGACTTCTCTGAACAAATTAATGATAAAAGCGAAATTACTTTTTCCTTCCAGCATTTCAGTGAAAATAGCGAAGTTACCCTTTTCCTACGAGTATTTCAGGGAAAAGTATTTGTTGCCCTCAGCTCATTCCCTGAAAAATATTTCCTTCGTGTTCACAGCGGAAGTGAACCTTCGCTCGCAGGAGCTGCAGTGGAGATCTCGAATCATCCCTATATACCATCAAGAAAAACTTCCCAAGTGCAGCAATATCAACGAACGGAGTCCAAAATAACAGCACTGTCGCGACGATGACCTTTGCTATTAATCAGAGAGAGCTCACACCGCAATCGGTTCACTTTTTATTTGCTCCTTTTGCAAGATGGTGCATTGTAGAAAGCGGTGTCGTGCATCGCCCGTATATCACTCCCGTTCCACACTGTCACCCGCACGGGGACTGATTTCAAAGGCCCTGGTGATAAACGTTCAACTCTTATATTTCGTTTTGGTAACTTTATAACGACAGAAACACTTAGCCCTTTATTTTCCAATGAATAAAAACATGCTTTCCTTTAAAATATTTACGTTTTGAGATAAATGTAGGGTTTGATTCATTCAACTCGGCCTCAACACTTTGACGGCACTGCTGACCGACCAGGTCACAAACTCAATTTCCATAAATACTTAATTAAAGCTAAATGAGGGCACGATCAAGCTCATGATTGCTATTTTCAAAATTGCTAATTTGAATCAACTTCAAATTTGAGTTGAATATTGAACTCCAATTTTATCAATTGCGGTCAAAGTGTTAAAGATGTCATACAAGAGCGTGAGCCTGCTGCAGTGCCTCGCTCCATCACCCGCTGCAGCAACGAGAAGTTTGTGTGGCACAGACTCTGCCACACAGCTACACAGATATGCATGCACACAGCAACACATATATGCAGGCACACAGCTACACAGATATGCATGTACACAGCTACACAGATATGCAGGCACACAGCTACACAACTGACAACTACACAGGTTCACAGCTGCATAGGTACACAACTACGCAAATAAACAGCTACACACCTACACACGCACACAATTGCACAAATGCACAGGTACAGAACTACACAGGTACTCATACTCAGGTACACACCTAAACACGTTCAACTACACAGCTAAGCAACTATATAGTTGCTTAGCTGTGTAGTTAACACCTACACAAATACGCGACTGCACAGGTACACACCTATACAGGTGTCTGACTACACAGCTAAACACGTACACTGTCAGACAAGTACACCGCTACACAGGTACACACCTACACAGGTGTCTGACTACACAGCTATACAGTATCAGACAAGTACACCGCTACACAGGTACACACCTACACAGGTGTCTGACTACACAGCTATACAGTGTCAGACAAGTACACCGCTACACAGGTACACACCTACACAGGTGTCTGACTACACAACTAAACAAATACAATGTCAGACAAGTACACCGCTACACATGTACACACCTACACAGGTGTCTGACTACACCGTTAAACAAGTACACTGTCAGACAAGTACACCGTTACACAGGTACACACCTACACAGGTGTCTGACTACACAGCTATACAGTATCAGACAAGTACACCGCTACACTGGTACACACCTACACAGGTGTCTGACTACACAGCTATACAGTGTCAGACAAGTACACCGCTACACAGGTACACACCTACACAGGTGTCTGACTACACAACCAAACAAGTACACTGTCAGACAAGTACACCGTTACACAGGTACACACCTACACAGGTGTCTGACTACACCGTTAAACAAGTACACTGTCAGACAAGTACACCGTACACAGGTACACATGTACACACGCGTGCAATGCGCCAAAAAACGGACATCAACTCACTTTCCCGTCACTCCAGTTCCTGCGTCCCACTTTCAAAAATCTTATCGCAGAAATTGCGTCCAGGCGACAGCGTCGTGACCGCCACAGCGACACGCAGCTGTCTCCCACATTTCCAGTGCTCATAGAAATTGTGACGTCAGAGTCATGGTCAGCGATTTCGCCCCATTTTGGTGCATGGATGGAACGAAATTAACTTGGCTCCATTTTATCGTTAATTTATAGTGCAACGGAACTTGCACAGCAGCCTTGGAAAAACTTAGGAGATTTGCGGCAATTTACAGTTCATTTCCAGTAGAAAAAGATATGTACTAATACCGTTTTTCTGTCAAGTGAGCGACTGAACAAATTCGGATTCCGATAATAATTTCTCTGGTGCGACTGAAAATAAAAGCGTTGTCGAGTTTTCCGCAGCTCTGCATTAGTCAGCACCGAGAGAATAAGCAATTTAAACTAAGGAAATATTGTACTCGTGTATTTTGTTGCGATATGAGTTGGGTAGCGACCTCATTCTATCACTCGAGCTGCATAGAACAAGGCTTCTTCTCATCATTTTCCTTTACATATTGATTGTATACAACGCGAGGTCATCCCAAAATCGCCAATCATATTCAAAGTTTAGCCCAGTCCAACTAAGCAGCGGAAAAACGCTCAAACTTTGACACTATCTCTGAAATCTGACTGACTATCTAGCTCGATCTTTCCATGTTTGTATCGCTGCACCTTAAAAAAAGCGAATGAGTAAAAAAGTAGACAATAAAATATACTCAGATGTAGATATTAGAACTCTATATCCAGCATCTTTACAAACCCCATTCGCAATTATACCATCCATAACCCACACATAATATCACGCAAGTCGGGGATATTTATTCACTTCCATTTGATTTCTTTAAAACTGGCGACATTTTCATGACCAGTTGCGAGACGTCGTTACTTTGGTGCCACGTCTACGAGCAAACCTGGACACGAAAGAGGCTTTGACGCTAGCTCAGGTCTTATTCTTGTTCAGAAACTACAAACGCATTCCGTGCTGCGAAAAGATGCTCTTCCACTGTAGCTGATGTTTATAAAACTGATTTATACTTCCACCACTGGAAATGCATCACAATTAAAGAACCAGATGTTCGAAGCGCAGCTGATACAAGTGCACCGACAGTTATTTATAATCGTAACTTCTGAGCTTCTTTCTTGCGTACTCTTCTCAAAACATTTACACTTCATTCTCACTGCCAGCCTCCTGTGTGCCTTCTGAACGACCGCAGACACGCGGTAGCCATCGACCACCACCGTAACTGCGGTCGAGCAAAATGTGAGAACTCGTTTATCATGAAAATAAAGAAAACCTCCCTAGCGCCAGTCTAATATTTTTACAGGCGTAGCTGAACACCATCGAACACTTCCGCTCGTTTAGTTCTTTCTAGATCTCCCCGTAATAATTCCATGAACAGCGATTGAAGCGGAGAACAACGGACGTTTTCGAATTGCTCCCCTACTTTAGGTAGTTGCTAAAAACAGGGAAATATTTTCGTACCAGAACGAGCACAAGATGAAGACGATGTTCAGTATTCAACAAATTTCCTTGCAAGTTGTGGGTAAAAACGGAGCTATAAAACACGTTCTGTAGCATCTGCATGTCTCCTGCTAAGCAAGCGTGCGCAATTACTTACTTTGCCACGACGTCTTCAACTTCTCAAATGCACCTATTGTGAAATTATGTTGCAAATACGTTTGTGCTAATTTTATGCCACAAAAAGGCTATATATGTGTCGCAAAGACGGAGTGTCGGATCACAAAGACTCAATTTTTGTCGTGTCTGTGTCTGCGTGACAATGACGCTACGTCTGTGTGACAAAAACACTGCGTCAGAACAAAGTCGCCAAGTGTGACAAAGTCTTTGTCAGAAAAACGGTACGTTTGTCACAAAGACTCCATGTCCGTCCATTAATGCTTACGTCTGTGGCACGGAGACGCTATAATTGCGCAAAAACAGCCCTGCGCTATGTTTCTGCCACAGGTTGTAGCAGCTTGCTTCAGGGCAACAACGCCTCACGCTACGGTACGACGGTAGCCAGTACACAAAAAATAACAGAATTACAATATAGACATGCGTTTATCATGATCTGGTACGCCTATTGCAATGTTAAACACAGTTAATATAATACAAATCTCTGCTATGCTCCGTCTGCAAGGATTTTCCTCCCTACGACGGAGTTAATTCGTTTTATAATTGAAAGCCTCGGGATTGATGTCGGGTAACAGAGCAATGAAGCAATGAGAAAAATGATGTTATGAGACATCGTTTTGAATATGCTATGAGAAATACTTCAATTTACTATTAACCTTCTATGGAGAAAATGAAACGAGAAAAGCAGCGACTCGGTGACATCAATTCTGGGTTTTATGCCTGCACTGAGAGCGATGATAATATGAGAGACTTAGTTGAAGAGCTGCAGTCGCCCTTGACACGATGTGGAGTCGCTCTGATGTACAGAAAATAACGTCAAGGAAAATAATGCCAAGGAACTCGGAAGAAGGACAGAATTGTGCGAGTGAGAGCAGACCTTGAAACTCATGAGGACGGTAAAATGGAAACTCTCCCTAAGAGTCTCTGACATAAAACAGTGTGCCGGACCGGAAGCGAAACAGAATAGTGTATCCTTTAGAATATGCGAACTTGAAAGGCCATGTAACAGCTTCGTTCAGTCAAGTGCTTGATGTTTATCATAAGGAGTAAAATAGTTCAAGGTTTTGCTATTTTTTATGCTTAAGCTAATTTTTTTTTAAATTGTTCAGCACGTTTCCTGCGATCGATGGGTTAAATTGAAGTTCAATATTCAATTCAAATTTAAAATCAAATGTCGTATGCAATTTTGAAAATAGCGAACATTAAATGGATCGTGCCTTCATTTAGCTTTCATTAAGTATTTATAAAAATTTAGTTGGTGACTGCAGGACAGTCAGCAGCATTATGAAAATCCCCTCAGTCACCACCGGTGAGTCCCTTCGCAGGAAACGTGTTAAAGTCCAACAAAACAATGCGTTCACAGACGCTACTCGTAGGGGAGTAATGCGAGGCAAAAACGTAGAGGAAATAAAACACGAAATATTGTATAAAGTCATTGACAAAAACAGGCTTTAAATGATTACGTAGACATCATTTTTAAAAACACACACCACACAAGGTACTCTGTAGCAACTGGATTTAAAACCCCGAATCAAACGCTAAAACCTATGAAAACATTGCGATAATTTGAACACAAGGGAAATTTTTGAAATTATGTGAAGCTCTTTCCAATGACAGGCGTGTACTTTTCTCAGAATTCACATTGGTTAATCATTCTGGTATATTAAATGAAGTAAAAATAAGCGCTACTCAAGAGATAGATCAAGTTCTTGAATATCATATTATAGCGTTGCATAAATATCCTACCATAGCATTTTATAAACAGGCCGTCAAATGTATAAAATTCAAGGGCGTAAAATACATCCAATGAAAGGGTACTGAAATTCAATGTGACAACTAAACTTGCTGAGGATCCCGCTTTCTAAGTTCAAACCCATCAATATTGAACATTATGGGTTGAAACAGGGAAACTTTTATTATTCAGGGTTAATACGAATAAATTATGGGAATTCTAGGTTGAAATTAATTCACTATTTAACTCACGGCTTTCTGAGTTAAAACCAATGATATTTTACAGATTTTGGTTTAAAACCAACAAATTTTAGGGTTTCTGGGTTGAAGATACCAAGTTATGGCGAGCCAAAAATTCAGCTCTTCTTTAAGCGCTTGAACTTTTCATAGTAGGAAATTTTACAGAAAAATTATTGTACAGAATAAATACTCACTGAGCAGAGCGACGAGTAAATACTCGTAGAGGCACTGACACGACAGCAAAAGAAGAAACTATGCGATCAAACTCCAGACGCAGAAGCACAGAATGGCGAATCACAGTAAGCAGAAACCTGATGTTCCAAGGGCAGAAAACTCGAAGAAAGTCGAGCAGTCAAAGCTTTCTCTAATCTTAAACTTTCAAACTTCACACACACACGGCGTATATTCCATCGACTTTAACAATTTGACTGCGACGTGCGCCACCGGTGGTACACGGATGTAATTTTCACAATGCTGCTGACCGACCAGTAGTCGCAAATTCAATTTTCATAAATATTTAATCAAAGCTAAATGGAAGCACGATCCAGTTCATGTTGGTATTTTCAAAATAGCTTACTACAATTGACTTAAAATTTGAGTTTGGCATTGAACTCAATATTTAGTAGTCGCAGTCAAAGTGTTAAATAATACAAGTCCGAAGAACTTAGCGCACGGTATCGTCATGAGGATACCAATTACGAAGACGAAGATCCGAAACTATCAAAGGACTGACAAGACGCGTTCCGGCCAAGTCATGCAAAACTCGGACGAATCACGAAGAGTCGTTCAGCGATTTAGAAGTGGGTCGTGCGATAGAAAATGTGTCCCAGAGAGATCATCTTTTGACTGCTGCGGCACCAGGCCAAGTAGCGGGGAGCGATGATATCGACCGAGTTGTTCTATTTGATTTTTACTAGCTCATATATTTTTATGGGGTATTTTTCCGGTCCATGACCTAAAACCAGCGTTTTTCCTATCATTTCTTCAAGATAACGATTTTTCTGGTCTTTGTCTGTATTTTCGAGCATTTTTCCAGTCCACAACCTAAAATCAGTGATTTCTCTTATCCATATCTTGAAAATAATGTTTGTTCTTGCCTAAATTTTTATCTTGGAGTATTTTTCTACTCCATGACCAAAAGACAGTGTTTTTCTTGTCCTTACCTTCAAAAAAGAGTTCTTTTATGACCCATATTTTCAAGTTAGCTTCTTTTTATATTAGGACTGCAATTTGAAAACCATTCAAAATGTGGAAACCGTGATATGGTTTGCAATAGTCTGTATGTAATTGCCAAACATACGAATACTTGGTTGGCTTTTATATGGTTCGTCATAAATGAAGTACCGTGAAGAGTCTATGTGGTTGTCTAAAATTGGGTTGCGTGAATGGTCGATATACATGTATACGTGGTTGTGTGCATTCGATATTTATAGTTAATGGAATATGTTTGTATGTGTTACTGCTATTATTAGTTTCATAGTTTTATAATTTTCCTGAATGGCAAAAAAGAAAATTTTCTTCATGTCCAAATACTTCCTGAGCGACCGGTCTTTGTGCGATTATCACACAGGGCATCTTTCTAGGAAAACCCTATGGTACAAACGACCAAAATTCGATTGAGGAAAAGGAAACACACTCGAGGATCTTGACGAAGAATAGGCCACTCCGGTACCTATGCACACTGTGCCATTGTGACGTTACATGTTGTTCGTCGTGCCGCAGTCCGCCGCAGTTCACGGCCGAGTAAATCTCCGTTAGATTCTTGCAAAGATAAGTTCTTTGAACACCAACCGCCGATATACTGGGGGTACAGAGTTGGTATACTGATGGTATAGAGCAGGGCTTCTCAACCGGGGGTACATGTACCCCTAGGGGTACATTTAACATACTTCATATGTTGAAATATGCAATATATATTTATATATAACCGTTTAAGTATATAAAATTAATAATCATTAATTGTATTTTTATAGTTTCTTGAACCTTTAACTGTGCTGGGGGTACATGAAGATACACCATTAAGCTAGGAGGGTACACGACAGTAAAAAGGTTGAGAAGCCCTGGTATAGAGGAAGTATACTGATGGTACAGAGGTGGCACACTGACGGTATACTAATGGTAAACTGGTCGGTATACTAGTAGTACACCAAAAGAATAAGGGCTCAGCTGGGCTCAGTGCGGGTGGGTTCAGTCAGTGCTCAACTAATGCAGCTAAGACCAATACGATGGTCAGATTTCACTGCCTTTCAATGCTGACAATGAAGCCGAAAAATTTTTATCCGTTCAGCTGCTGATGCGTTCTTGTGCCCAGTGTAGTGCCATACCGATCGATGCGTGATCATCTCGATTATTATTATTATATAAGAAAGTTTTAGCCTCCCTTAACCACGACAAAGATGTTCCAAGAGGGGAAAGAGGAAGGCACCATTTAGTATGGAGTTGAGGGAACGCGGAATCCATGCACAAGGTACGTGCACAGAAACAGTAAGCTAGGAAAGAAGTTCATGAAACAAGAAAAAAGTTGAAGAAGAAAGTAGTAGGTGCTGAAAAACATGACAGCAGTGAACCGAAAAAAATGGTCCGTAACGAAACAAAAACCTATTCTATTTTAACGAAAAGGAAGCCTACCTAACCTTTAGCTCAGGCTCTCACATTGTCCCGCTGGGAGCGCTAATTCCCATAGTTACAATAGTTGTGTCCCCCTGGGGGGGAATACCTCAGAAAATTTCGCTACGTTTCCTCCTAACACATGACGCACGACGTACAAAGAGGCACAGCAGGTGACATCAGCGGAAATATTTCACTTAAGGAAGGATTGATGCAACAAAAGTTGATCGTTATGAGTCGTCGCTTAAAATCGTGAACTAAGAATACCTAGAGTATGTGCTACCAATTAGCTAATTAGCATCATCATTCCATGATAAAAATGGCAAATGAATACCTAGAGTATGTGCTACCAATTAGCAAATAGAGCCTTCTCATTCCATTACAAGAATGGTAAATGAATACTTTCAGCACGTGCTACCATTTAGCAAATATTATTCCGTAATAAAATGGCGTGCGGTATCCCCGAGTGTGATGACGTACGTCACGTAGATCTGATCCTGCGTTGTTGTGAGAACATATGCTATTGCTGACCCACACTATCTATATTGCTCGCCTTTCAACTGATTAAAGCAAGAATCTTTCTTTCATATCGAAATGTATTCCGTTTAACTATCCATAAGTCACGAAAAATAGATCAAGAATACTTTTCAATTGGGTTCAATGACTTCAAAAATAAAAATTAAAACACCACTGCAATTAACGGGAGGCAACTTCTGTTTTTCAAGAATCGATTCTGTGAATCGTTGTCTTTTCTCGGTCAACAAGGCAAAAATCTCGTCCTGTATCGTCCGAGACATATGAGATAGGTGCGCACAAATGTACAGGTGATTTCTACTCCACATGTGCTAAGCGAAAATTTGAGTCAGACTAAAAATACTTGAATGCTGAACAGCCCCATGAAATAAAAGCACTCTTTCCAGGAGAAAATACTTTCAATAGGTACTTCTGTGGGTTCTGGTAAAAGTCGCTGAATTTTGAAAGATTGTAAGAACTTCTTGTCGATGGACTTCTCCAGCCAAAGAGAAATTCCAAATTTGTACCAGTGACTCGTTTGAGGGCAACAGCCTAGTTTTCGCTGAAGTTACGATCTCCAAATGGTCGTCTCAATTTATTAGTGCAGCACGCGCGCCGTTGATACTAGGCCCGTACACGTGCAGCACGACGCTGTTGCACGTTTTGCACGTGAGACTCTTGATGTTGTTAGTGGCGTACCTGCGCTGAACGATCTGTGTGTGTGCGATATGCATGGAGACATGACAACGGCTCTTTCTTGTAAATCTGGCAAAAACCATACTTTTGTTAGCGAAATACGGTAGCATTACTCGCTCTAAAAATAGATGCAAAGTTACAGATTCACTTTAGGTATGAGGCTTAATTGCTTCCTGTCAAAGTGGTATTAAACTATTAGGGTAAATTTTAATGAGTGAAGGGTAGAATATATCATTAGAATGAAGTAACACATTCTAAGACACATGAAATACAGAAGATATTTCTGTAATAATGAACACGTCTTCGTTGCTTAGGGGAGTTCTATTTCCTGAAATTTCATGACTCAGTGATCTGTTCACAGAGAGAATGTTTGCATCCCGAGCACGGTTGTCTACACGTAGGGGTGGGCGATTTATTTATCATAGGTAAACAGGGGCCCGGGGCTGGCACAGGAGAGCTTCACGTCGATTATAAGATTTCTGAGACACGCTCAGCCTCACTTGGTTGGACCAATTAAGTAGTCAGGTCAAACCCCGCTTAGAATTTTGGCAAAACTAGGAAAGAACTCAACTACCGAACGATCCATTTGAATGAGGAATCTCTTACACTTCCCGAAAAACTTTGTATCAGGTGTTTCCATCCACATAAATAACGACCGTTTTGTGACTGAACTTTAGTACCAAAATTAAAAGGTAAAAGTTTAGAAAAGCCTATGACATCAATGTGTCTGTTTGTTATAAACAAGTGGGCGCCTCACTCGCCTGATCTGAACCCTTCAAAGTTCTTCATCTACGGTTTCACTAGCGAGACCATGTCCATGAGTGTTACACTCTGTATTGAGCCATTGCTAGCACCATGCCCCGTATATGTATGGTACACGACTAGCATGTCACTATTGGAACACGTGCCTATCAGTTCAATCTAAAAAACACTGCAGAAGAACGTTTGAATTGAAAAATGCGGTTGACGCTTTCAAACCTTCAACAAACTAACACGTATCTGGTCACAGATTTCCTAAAAATTAACTCGTGATCGAGCGGGGTAACTAATTCAACTTAATACATCATCATTTAAATGAGGTACTATTGAATGAAATTGCAAACTTTGTTTTAAGTGTAAAATAATTGTAGTAGAAGTAAAAACAGACTTAAATGAGTTTAGCTAAAAAAATATTCCTATAGAAGAAGAGAAAGGGGAAAATAAATCTCATGCGAGCAGGTTTAGGCAGTTGATTTTTAAGTGCTTGCACGAGGCCGATGTTATAAAATTACCTGTTAGTTTATTTTTCGATGCAAAATGGACTCGCAATATTTCTCAGTCATTTAATTTTTATTTGAAGGATTAAACTTTTATGTGTCATTTGTAAAATGTTTAGCAACGATTTCAAATAAACTGGTAATGTTAGCTGAATGCAAAACATGAAGCGCGATTGCTAGAATTAACAGTTTCTTTTTCAAGAAAGCACCGTGCGTCAGTCCGCAGAGGCGCACGAATCTTTGCAGGCGTCATCACCAGCATTTCACAGCGAGTTAACCAAGTTTGCGTTGGATTCCACGTCGGATATCAAGGGTTTGCCTTCTTTGACTCATGTCAGCGTACCTAGTTCTTTTTTCTAAATTTTCAGACGTCGCTCATAGCCATGACTGCGCCCAACAAAAGAAAAATCAAGAACACCTTGAACATGAAATTGCATATAATGAAGATGAAATAAGAAAGAATAAAATTCCACGTACTCAGATTACTTCTATTCTGATAATTATTAGTCATAACCGGCTTGATATGTCAGTGGCTGGTCTAACAGATCAAGAACGCAATATTCACTCAGTTTCATTTTCAGGGAAGCTGTAATGGACCATTTATTTTGTGGTGTGGTGGAAAAAGGATTGCTGCGAGTCGCGGCTCAAACAATAATTAGTCAATGTCAGGAACAGTTACGCGTTTCGAGTCAGTGTAGATTGATTTATATTTGTGCAGTCCTCATTTACTACTGAAGGCACGACGGCACTGACCTCGCAACTTGCTGTGAAGATTCAAGCCTAAATCAACAGATTAAATTGTGCAAGTAAAAGTCCATTGTTGATGGGAGCGCGCGTAATGCAAACGCTTGCATCCGTAGGAAGCATATCACGAGCGTAGAGTTCAAAGTTTGCATATTAAAATTCTTACAACAGTGCCTGCTTTGGTCGGGGTTACTCACTCCTCTCTTGTTTTTTTTTTATAAAACTTAACGCTTCTTCAAAGCAGTTGCTCATGGAAATTTTTCTTCCAGAGTTATGCCAGGATTGACAAAAAAAATCAGATGAACGGAGCATATTTAAAATTTACCGAATAATTAAAAATATGTATAAAAAATTACGGAGCATATATATAAAATTCTAAAGTTCTTCCTTGCTATAACCTTCATAATTAAACTGCTTGGCAGAAAATATTTTTCTAAAAATTACCCGCACACAGGGTAAACATACAGACTTAAATATACGATAATATTGTACTCAAATATTGAGACGGACGCCCGTCACCCACAGCAAGGAAACAGATGTCTTTACATGAGCGGTTTGGCTTCGCCCTGTGAGAATAAAGCAATCTGGACCAAAGCTATCGCTCTCGAAAAAAATTTCCATACATTTTTTATGGATTTTGTTGAATTAGTAGAAACTCTTGTCTAGAATGTGGACGGTATATAATTTACAGCGAATAGGACAGCAAATAAAATAATAATCAAATAAAGTGTGTGGGCTGTTAGGTGAGGCGGCTAAAGGTTTAAAGCATCGAAAACGCAATGATATGAAACGGTAAAAATAATATAAAAAAATGGGAGAAAATGGGAGAAAGAAAATAATAAGACATTGCATATACATCGTTCGTGATGACAAGATGCGAGAGTTGAAATGAAAAAGACGATAAAGACCCATAAAGGGATGTAGCTCCAGCAGCGACGTGTAGAGGTAGATTCGAGCATTAAACAAGTCTTCTGGACGATGACGACCCACACTGACGGATGACACGACAAAAATGGAGTCCGTCCATCCACAAATTCTCCCTTTAATGGGGATCTCGAAGAGAAAGAAGCAACGTGTTTTACAGACCATAAAACCGGGGATACTGCCACGGGGGCCGAGTGTTGCCAAATCGACTTTTTGTTATCCAAAAAGACCAAATTCGACTCTGGTTAACTAAAAGTTCACCATAAGAAACACTCCGCATCTTTCGACCGAGCAGGGTTCCCACATACAAAGTAACTTAACTACAAAATTTACGACGAAAAATCCCAAAATAGATTATTTCGGCCCGCCAGAAAAAGACCTATCTAGCAACCCCAACCCGAGATAGCCTAATAAATTGTTCGTCATGGCACGGGACGCCGGTCTCAGTTTCCCGTGGAAAGTCGTGATTTACGTTGTTCGTTTCGGCTCGACGGGAACCGCGCGCTGCTGTTGTGGAGGTGGGGGCGCCTTGATTGGAGCACGCTCCTAATATCTCAACGTGCACGTGACTTTTTTGAGAGGTCCGTGTGAAAATGTGATGCTAAATTTAAGAAATCTTCAACTTATGTTTCATGAGTGAGTTGAGTCATACGAGGGAAGCGTGAGAGCGCTGATGTGAGATGACTGAATACAAGTAGTTATGAATCAATATTTGAATTATAGTTATAATACGGACGTTTTTGTGAAATTACATGAGTTATTACGTAAGATGGAGATTACATGAATAAGTTATAATGTAAGATGAATATGTTTCACAGAATAATTATCGTTTTTTGCAGTATAAAACCCGTTTCCATGACATAAACATCTCGCCACTGGTTTATTACTAAAATTTCTCCAGAAGCTTGCTAATTCGTCGATAAATCTAATACATAAGAACAAAAACGAGCGGAGTTGAAATTTCAGCCATACGACAATTCTGGCCAAACATTGAAATAGAGTGAGGAGTTTTCAATTAGAATCCCAATTATCGCACAAGGTCACTCCTAAATTCAATTATAAATGAAATTAATGACTAATTGTTCGCAGATCTCCCACGGCAGCGAATTCATTACTCCACAACCCATAAAGTTTGACTGCAGCAAAACAGTTACATTGAGATAAGTGAAGGTATCCTCACATCAACTTCCTACTTCTCTCAGGATGTTTGCTCGCCGGTGCAATCCTCACAAATAACATAGCACGGTCTCTAAAATGGTCCAGCTGTCAGCATACAGTATACAGCACGGTTCAATGTTAGTAACCAGCCTAAAAAACCGCGACGGTGAGTCACACGAAAAAATACTTATAAACAGCGAGATAAAATACGGTGGCACCGAATTTGATGCGTGTAGCTCTCTCGCAAGGCGTAAATGGAAAATTCTGTCATCCTGACCCATACTCAGCGCTTGTGACTCTACGACACTCTCACGCTTGTGACTCTACGACACTCTCACGCTTGTGACTCTACGACACTCTCACGCTTGTGACTCTACGACACTCTCACGCTTGTGACTCTACGACACTCTCACGCTTGTGACTCTACGACACTCTCACGCTCGTGACTCTACGACACTCTCAAGATCGTGACTCTACGACACTCTCACGCTCGTGACTCTACGACACTCTCACGCTCGTGACTCTACGACACTCTCACGCTCGTGACTCTACGACACTCTCACGCTCGTGACTCTACGACACTCTCACGCTCGTGACTCTACGACACTCTCACGCTCGTGACTCCACGACACTCTCACGCTTGTGACTCTACGACACTCTCACGCTCGTGACTCCACGACACTCTCACGCTTGTGACTCTACGACACTCTCACGCTTGTGACTCTACGACACTCTCACGCTTGTGACTCTACGACACTCTCACGCTTGTGACTCTACGACACTCTCACGCTTGTGACTCTACGACACTCTCACGCTTGTGACTCTACGACACTCTCACGCTTGTGACTCTACGACACTCTCACGCTTGTGACTCTACGACACTCTCACGCTTGTGACTCTACGACACTCTCACGCTTGTGACTCTACGACACTCTCACGCTTGTGACTCTACGACACTCTCACGCTTGTGACTCTACGACACTCTCACGCTTGTGACTCTACGACACTCTCACGCTTGTGACTCTACGACACTCTCACGCTTGTGACTCTACGGCACTCTCACGCTTGTGACTCTACGACACTCTCACGCTTGTGACTCTACGACACTCTCACGCTTGTGACTCTGCGACACTCTCACGCTTGTGACTCTGCGACACTCTCACGCTTGTGACTCTGCGACACTCTCACGCTTGTGACTCTGCGACACTCTCACGCTTGTGACTCTGCGACACTCTCACGCTTGTGACTCTACGACACTCTCACGCTTGTGACTCTACGACACTCTCACGCTTGTGACTCTACGACACTCTCACGCTTGTGACTCTACGACACTCTCACGCTTGTGACTCTACGTCACTCTCACGCTTGTGACTCTACGACACTCTCACGCTTGTGACTCTACGACACTCTCACGCTTGTGACTCTACGACCCTCTCACGCTTGTGACTCTACGACCCTCTCACGCTTGTGACTCTACGACCCTCTCACGCTTGTGACTCTACGACACTCTCACGCTTGTGACTCTACGACACTCTCACGCTTGTGACTCTACGACACTCTCACGCTTGTGACTCTACGACACTCTCACGCTTGTGACTCTACGACACTCTCACGCTTGTGACTCTACGACACTCTCACGCTCGTGACTCTACGACACTCTCACGCTTGTGACTCTACGACACTCTCACGCTCGTGACTCTACGACACTCTCACGCTCGTGACTCAACGACACTCTCACGCTCGTGACTCTACGACACTCTCACGCTCGTGACTCTACGACACTCTCACGCTCGTGACTCTACGACACTCTCACGCTCGTGACTCTACGACACTCTCACGCTCGTGACTCTACGACACTCTCACGCTCGTGACTCCACGACACTCTCACGCTCGTGACTCCACGACACTCTCACGCTTGTGACTCTACGACACTCTCACGCTTGTGACTCTACGACACTCTCACGCTTGTGACTCTACGACACTCTTACGTTTGTGACTCTACGACACTCTCACGCTTGTGACTCTACGACACTCTCACGCTTGTGACTCTACGACACTCTCACGCTTGTACTCTACGACACTCTCACGCTTGTGACTCTACGACACTCTCACGCTTGTGACTCTACGACACTCTCACGCTTGTGACTCTACGACACTCTCACGCTTGTGACTCTACGACACTCTCACGCTTGTGACTCTACGACACTCTCACGCTTGTGACTCTACGACACTCTCACGCTTGTGACTCTACGACACTCTCACGCTTGTGACTCTACGACACTCTCACGCTTGTGACTCTACGACACTCTCACGCTTGTGACTCTACGACACTCTCACGCTTGTGACTCTACGACACTCTCACGCTTGTGACTCTACGACACTCTCACGCTTGTGACTCTACGACACTCTCACGCTTGTGACTCTACGACACTCTCACGCTTGTGACTCTACGACACTCTCACGCTTGTGACTCTACGACACTCTCACGCTTGTGACTCTACGACACTCTCACGCTTGTGACTCTACGACACTCTCACGCTTGTGACTCTACGACACTCTCACGCTTGTGACTCTACGACACTCTCACGCTTGTGACTCTACGACACTCTCACGCTTGTGACTCTACGACACTCTCACGCTTGTGACTCTACGACACTCTCACGCTTGTGACTCTACGACACTCTCACGCTTGTGACTCTACGACACTCTCACGCTTGTGACTCTACGACACTCTCACGCTTGTGACTCTACGACACTCTCACGCTTGTGACTCTACGACACTCTCACGCTTGTGACTCTACGACACTCTCACGCTTGTGACTCTACGACACTCTCACGCTTGTGACTCTACGACACTCTCACGCTTGTGACTCTACGACACTCTCACGCTTGTGACTCTACGACACTCTCACGCTTGTGACTCTACGACACTCTCACGCTTGTGACTCTACGACACTCTCACGCTTGTGACTCTACGACACTCTCACGCTTGTGACTCTACGACCCTCTCACGCTTGTGACTCTACGACACTCTCACGCTTGTGACTCTACGACACTCTCACGCTTGTGACTCTACGACACTCTCACGCTTGTGACTCTACGACACTCTTACGTTTGTGACTCTACGACACTCTCACGCTTGTGACTCTACGACACTCTTACGTTTGTGACTCTACGACACTCTCACGCTTGTGACTCTACGACACTCTCACGCTTGTGACTCTACGACACTCTCACGCTTGTGACTCTACGACACTCTCACGCTTGTGACTCTACGACACTCTCACGCTTGTGACTCTACGACACTCTTACGTTTGTGACTCTACGACACTCTTACGTTTGTGACTCTACGACACTCTCACGCTTGTGACTCTACGACACTCTCACGCTTGTGACTCTACGACACTCTTACGTTTGTGACTCTACGACACTCTTACGTTTGTGACTCTACGACACTCTCACGCTTGTGACTCTACGACACTCTCACGCTTGTGACTCTACGACACTCTCACGCTTGTGACTCTACGACACTCTTACGTTTGTGACTCTACGACACTCTCACGCTTGTGACTCTACGACACTCTCACGCTTGTGACTCTACGACACTCTTACGTTTGTGACTCTACGACCCTCTCACGCTTGTGACTCTACGACACTCTTACGTTTGTGACTCTACGACACTCTCATGCTTGTGACTCTACGACACTCTCACGCTTGTGACTCTACGACACTCTCACGCTTGTGACTCTACGACACTCTTACGTTTGTGACTCTACGACACTCTCACGCTTGTGACTCTACGACACTCTCACGCTTGTGACTCTACGACACTCTTACGTTTGTGACTCTACGACCCTCTCACGCTTGTGACTCTACGACACTCTTACGTTTGTGACTCTACGACACTCTCACGCTTGTGACTCTACGACACTCACGCAAGTGACTACGACACTGTTGCAAGATGACTCTTTGTGACCAAAATGATAGAAATTCTCCTCTATAGAAAATACCAAATCTGGGTATATTGGGCGCAAGAGGGGCCAATCTGGCGACAACATGACACTGTCGTGACTCACAAGACCAAGTCCTCGGACTGTAATTCGAGTCATCCTCACTGCGAGAGCGATCATCCCTCAGCCACATGTGGAGGTCTTTAAATAGAGATGTTTTTCTTCCCGTTCCCCCTCGCGTCATTGTCCTTTATTACAGAGCGCGCTGTGCTCTTTATTTTCCTTTTACCTCCCTCATACCTTGGCTGCTGTTATATTAATGCCACAAGGGCTCGCGGAAGCTCACGTTTCACGCTCTGTTTTTTCGTGTTGGGTTTACCAGGTGCTCAAATTTCGTTTTAAAAAATATCAAACTTCGGGGCGTTAGCCAAAAAAAACACGTAACGGGACCAAACCGATAGGAGAACTTACGCTTCCGGTTGTATCAACGACTTGAATATTTTGAAGACCAAATCGATAGAAGAACTTGCGCTTCCGGTTGTATCAACGACTTGAATATTTTGAAGACCAAATCGATAGAAGAACTTGCGCTTCCGGTTGTATCAACGACTTGAATATTTTGAAAATCTGACCCCTAAACTGCAACACTGCTACGGAACCGCTGGTGCTGATGTTGCTATGACCTAAATTATATGCACGCCGGTGAGCGGCTGACACTATATGCACCTGAACATCCAGAAGGGCCCGTCATGCCTCCAAGAGCTTGATAATTCGTTTATTACTCTAATCAATAATAACGTTAACGAGCTCGAGGTGAAACCTAAGGCATCCGACAATAATGGCTACTCAAGTGAGCAGAGATAGAATTTTTAAAGCACTGATTGTTCAAATCTCAGAATTTTTAAATCACTATTTATATAAATATCTGAATTTTTAAATCACTGATTTTTAAATTACTGATTTTATAAATGACAATTTTTAAATCACTGAATTTCTGAATTACTGAATTTGTAAATCACTTGGGCTCAATACCAGGGCACAATAAGGGTTACCCTCTGGTCGAGGCTGTGTTTATTCTAAAGACCAGAGTCGAGAGTGGGGAGTAACTATCATCTTTGAAACCCATTATAAGATATGGATTTCGTTGGGTCGTACAAGAAGACAGATTGAAACCTAAATTACAAATGATAATAGTTTCAATGGAATCTTGAACTGGCGCTGTACCCACTGCCAACTGATAATCTACGAATCACTTCTCCAATTGTACATCAGGTGCTAAAAGCGAACTTATGTTCCATCGGTTAATAATAACGAAAAATCATTATCTGAAGACCTTCGAAATCACCGTGATGCACACCCAGAGTTGCTTGAAGGATGGCCAGTGTCAAGCTATTGTCAAAGATGTCGACTAGTGCCTTGTAATTTAACGGGAGGGAAAATAATTCTCTCGCAAATAACTGAGCTCTCGTATCACAGATACCTGAGAAACGTACTTCCATCACGATCTTCAAAATTTCAGGGGAGAAATACTGGAAAAGAAAAACGTCAATAACAAAACTAAGAAGAGAAACTTGAAATGCAAAAACTAAGAAGACAGTATTTAAGAAGAAAAACTGAAGAGAAATTTCATTAGCCTGAATTCAATATCGGCTCAATTTTCGCAGCCTGTTTTATCAGCGCGAAAAACTCCTTTGCTTGATTTTTATATCGGCTTGAAAACCTCGAAGCTTTTAGCTTACAGCTCGATTTAGTTTCGGCTGAAATTTTCGACGCTTGAAAAACAGCTTGAAACATCTTCAAAGCTCTACCAGATCAAACTCCAAGAAATAACCGAAAAATATTCGCAACTTGAAAACTGTGGGCGAACGCCAACCTAATAAAAATAAGTCAGCAGAACCTGACTTTTCTCTTATCTCTGAAAAAAGCAGGAAGATCCCTCCGGGATAAAAAGCCTCTGAAATTACGGCCCTCAGAATCGCTAAGATAGGGACAACTATCAAAGGTGGCTCCCAAGAAGGACCAACCTAAATAATTCGCAATCGGGCAGAACAGGACTCGCCCACCGAAATAATTTGTAACTGGAGCCCAACGTGGATTCGCCGCCCTAACGATTTAACAATTTTGCGCCCAAGAAGGATATCGCCAAACTAACGATTTAACAATTTGGCGCCTGAACAGGGACTGCCTACTAACTATTTAACAGGCAGCGATTCAAACCAAAATTCTAGATTATTATATTGATTGAATATATGTTAGTTCACAGATTGGATTATAGGTTAGCTTAAGCTCCCTAACCGCTACAAAAACGAGCGTATCGAAGAGAGGAAGGAGGAAGACAAAATTTAGTATGGATATTAGGGAATGCAGAATCTATGCAGAAGTGGCATAGAAACTGTAAGTTGAGAAAGAAGTTCAAAGAAGTTCAAGAACAAAGTTGAAGAAGAAAGTAGTAGGTGCTTAAAAACAGAACAACAGTGAACCGAAAAAGGTGGTCCTTAACATAACAAAAAAAACATTATATTTCAGCAAAAAGAAAGCCTACCTAACTCTCAGCTCGGGCCCTCACCCATTTTCTCCCTGGGAGCGCTAATTCCCATAGATACATGAGCTGTATCCTCCTGTGTTAGTTTACATATCCACTCTTACTCCAACAAAGGTATTTCAAAGGGAGGAAGGTTGAAGGCACCATTTAGTATGGGGTTCAGGAAGTGCGGGATATTTCTCACACAAGATCCCCTGCGCATAGAAATAGAAAGTTATGAAGGCAGTTTATCAAATGAGATAAAAGTTGAAGAAAAAATGTACACGTTGTCAAAATCAAGACAGCAGGGAACCAAGACAAGGCAGTCCGCAACGAAACAGAAAACAACAAAGAAAAGAAAGAAGTCCTACCAAACATTCAGTTCAGGACTTTCAGTCCAGAATCTTCGCTTGGGAGTGCTAGTTCCCGTAGATACAATAGGTGTATTTCCTTGAACGGGCCAAATGCAAGAAATGAAGGTTAGGGCTGTCAAAAAAAAAGTTTATTTCCAATAGAGATGGTAAAAAACACCATTGGTTTTTGAAATATCTTAAAGTAAGGAAAAAACACTTATTTGATACACACACATGGGTATTGTTATACCCATGTCAATAGTCGAAAAAAATGATTGAGGGCAATGTATCCCTAGCCAAGACAGGAAACACTATCGTAGAACGATCGTCAGTGTAAAAGTTGTGAGTAAAACGAATAATCAGAGAGGCGTTCTAGTGACGGGCTAATTAATGGGAACATCACATTGAATTATAAAAAAATTGACATTTATCATTTATCTATTCATCAAGGAATGACATTGATTGACGTATGTCACGCCATATTTTGAATTTTTAAATCACTTGTGCTCAATGCCAGGGCAAAATGAATGTTAACCTCATGTCGAAGCTATACTCATCCTATAGACAAGAGGCGAGTGAGGAGGAATAAGTCATTCCTTTCCCCATTGAGAAGATACATCGGGCTCACCCTGCAGAGCTTCGAACCCTCGATGATAAAACACGAAAGTCGCCCGCTATTTATCAGAAGTTCACGGTAGGGTAGAATTCACGCTCCGTAAGAACATGAACAGAGGGAAGTTAGCAATTGCGTTGTCTTTCAAAAACCTGATAGCAGGGGTTGTGTCATTCAAGATACTTTGGCGACGTAAGTTCATGAAAAACTCAATATATATAAAATATAAACTTAACCTTTTGACATCAACTCAATATTTTAAATCCATGATTGCACGGGATCGAGAGTAAAATTTACTCATTCGAAAGCAGAGATCATTGATCGGAATGGTGGCAATGTTCTTTTCTTCTGTCGAGGTCAGAAAGGCCAGCTATTGTCATTAATTTCAAAGTAGCTGTTTTGCTACCAGCCGCTGTTGTGCGTTACGCTATTTCTTACAAGCAACGACTAGATTGGTTAATATTTGCAACTGTATCTACTAACAGCGGCTATTTCGTTCGTAACTAGACACCGTCTCAACCAACAGCTGTCATTTCGATCGTTAACTTGACCCCCGTTTTAACCAGAAGCGGGGTTCCGATCGTTACTTAAAACTGTTTCAATCAACAGCACTCAGTATCGGTCGTTACTTGTCAAACTCTGTCCTAGCAGCGGCCATTTCGGTAGTTACGTGCAACAGTCCCTACCAGCAGAGGTCATTTCATTCGTAAGTTGCAACAGTCACTGCCAGCAGCTACCATTTCATTCGTAACCTGCAACAGTCTACCAGCAGCGTTCGTAACCTGCAACAGTCACTGCCAGCAGCTACCATTTCATTCGTAACCTGCAACAGTATCTACCAGCAGCGGACATTTCGTTCGTAACCTGCAACAGTCCCTACCAGCAGCAGCCATTTCGTTCGTAGTTATAACAGTCCCAACCAGCAGCGGCCATTCCGTTCGTACCTTGACACCGTCTCCACCAAGAGCGGTCAGTATCGGTAAATTCGGCAAGTGTTCGCAAGCAGCCCAGCAAGACGGGACCAGCCCGTTAAAATGGTCCTCCAAGCCAGTGGTTAGGACGAGCATTCACCAGAAGGCCGGCGAGGTTCACGAGGGGCGACATGGGAACTTCTCACGGGTTCGATCAGCGCGGCAGGATGCGCTTATCGAAGTGCTGCTCCCTGCAAGGTGACAAAGCGTTGCCAGAATGGCTTTTTGGCCGTTGAAATGATCAGATTTAGCTTGTTTTCGCATGAGATTTGACACCTTTGGCCAGAAAAAGCTAATCGGGCAACATTTGCAAATAACTATCTTCTACAGAAAACACCTGGGAAGTTTTGGGGTGCTACTGGTTACACAGCTGTGAGGTAGTGAAGCCTCAACTTGTTACACCACCGTTCGTTTCATAGCAGTTGAATTTATCTGACATGGCCGACGACAACACTAAATTATAAGGCATTCGCACGGCGACCGCTCGCCTGTGTGACACGGGCCACCGCGCCCTTACGACATCGCCGGCACCAGAAGGTCTCCGGTGGAACACGGCGACGCCTAGGACTGATTCCTCGTACGGATCGATTTTTACAACCTAATCCAGAGGTTCTCAACCAGGGGTAAATTTACCCTTAAGGGGTAAAAAATTATGCAGACTGGGGTAGAAATTGAAATACCTGATAATTTAAAAAATAATTCAATCAAATTAAATTTTGTCAAATAAGAGAGAGGGAATGCAAAGAAATTGTGTGTTTATTTTGTATGGGAGTAGGAGGGTAAATGAAGAAATGCATTAAGCCGAGAAGGTCAATGACTGAGGAATGGTTGAAAACGGCTGTCGTAATGTTATAAACCCCACCTACGAACAAAATGGCTTAAATGGATCGACTGTCAATTGGTTGAGGAACATGAATGGGCATGATGATGATGAATGCATTCACCGCAAAACCCGGATGAGCTCGCGCATGTATAGTATGCTAACGAATGGATTTTAGGCCGGCCTAAGTTCGGCGCTTCTGAACACGGGTGGTGATCTTAAGCTCGTAAATTTTTGCTTTCCGGAAATCATAAAAGAATGATGGGGAAATTAATAATGATAAAAATCATTTTAATAACCTAATAGTCTAAAAAAAACCTGATAAGGTCCCAAATCGAATGAAGAACAGCAAGGAAATTTAAACCGAGTCTACGAATGGGAGGCCGAGGGTTGTTGAGACCAGCAGCACCATCATGGGGCTATAAGGAAGACGCATTTCACCATCGTTCAATTCGTCGCTAAAATGAAGTATCATCGGCGCTCTACTGACATCTGAGGAGGACATAGCATCGAAGACTCTGGAGACTCGAGGTGAGCTTTTTTCCAAGTTCACGGGCTTGGAACACTTTATGAATTTAAAAAGGTGCATAATTTACAACAAAAAAAAACAAAAACACATGAGCTGAGAAGTGGAGCAGTAGCGCTCGATGCGATTCTGCTTTAAAGACTCCAAAATATCATTAAGTGTCACGCGAAATTTTCATATTTAAACTTCACTTGTAACATGTATTGCTGCAAACTGCACTCATTCGCTACAAATGCTGTGCCATGTGTTGTTGCACACAGTACGTCCTCACTGCATTCATTCGGCACACAGGGCTGTGCCATGTGTTGTTGCGCACAGCAATCCTCACTGCATTCATTCGGCACACGGGGCTGTACCATGTGTTGTTGCACACAGTACGTCCTCACTGCATTCATTCGGCACACAGGGCTATGACATGTGTTGTTGCACACAGCACGTCCTCACTGCATTCATTCGGCACACAGGACTGTGTCCCGTGTTGCACTCAGTACGTCCTCACTGCGTTCATTCGGCACACAGGGCTGTGCCATGTGTTGTTGCACACAGCACGTCCTCACTGCATTCATTCGGCACACAGAGATGTGACATGTGTTGTTGCACACAGTACGTCCTCACTGCATTCATTCGGCACACAGGGCTGTGCCATGTGTTGTTGCGCACAGCAATCCTCACTGCATTCATTCGGCACACGGGGCTGTACCATGTGTTGTTGCACACAGTACGTCCTCACTGCATTCATTCGGCACACAGGGCTATGACATGTGTTGTTGCACACAGCACGTCCTCACTGCATTCATTCGGCACACAGGGCTATGACATGTGTTGTTGCACACAGCACGTCCTCACTGCATTCATTCGGCACACAGGGCTGTACCATGTGTTGTTGCACACAGTACGTCCTCACTGCATTCATTCGGCACACAGGGCTATGACATGTGTTGTTGCACACAGCACGTCCTCACTGCATTCATTCGGCACACAGAGATGTGACATGTGTTGTTGCACACAGCACGTCCTCACTGCATTCATTCGGCACACAGGGCTGTGCCATGTGTTGTTGCACACAGTACGTCCTCACTGCATTCATTCGGCACACAGGGCTGTGCCATGTGTTGCTGCACACAGACACCGTATTCATTCAGCACACAGACACTGCATTCATTCGGCACACGGGGCTGTACCATGTGTTGTTGCACACAGTACGTCCTCACTGCATTCATTCGGCACACAGGGCTATGACATGTGTTGTTGCACACAGCACGTCCTCACTGCATTCATTCGGCACACAGGGCTATGACATGTGTTGTTGCACACAGCACGTCCTCACTGCATTCATTCGGCACACAGGGCTGTACCATGTGTTGTTGCACACAGTACGTCCTCACTGCATTCATTCGGCACACAGGGCTATGACATGTGTTGTTGCACACAGCACGTCCTCACTGCATTCATTCGGCACACAGAGATGTGACATGTGTTGTTGCACACAGCACGTCCTCACTGCATTCATTCGGCACACAGGGCTGTGCCATGTGTTGTTGCACACAGTACGTCCTCACTGCATTCATTCGGCACACAGGGCTGTGCCATGTGTTGCTGCACACAGACACCGTATTCATTCAGCACACAGACACTGCATTCATTCGGCACACGGGCTGTGTCATGTGTTGTTGCATACAGCACACAGACACAGCATTCGTGCAGCACACATGCTGTGTCATGTGTTGCTGCACACAGCCGGCACAAAGGTTATGTCACGTCCCACGCAAGGCATGCTATGCCGCTAGAGTATCACGTTAACTGCGCCGATATGTGCAGGAAGCGGCAGCGGACCGCGACTGAATATCACGCCAGACCGCGGGTACACGCAGCGCTCAATTGTGGCTCTGGTTGGCGCTCTGGTGGTCCGAACTAAGCTCAAAGGGCTAAACTTATGCTCATTTAACTTAATTTGCCGGGGACGGTAAGAGGTGGGTAATTAATTTCATGGGAGGTTGTGAACTGATGCTGAAGCGAGGTTGTGAACTGATGCTGAAGCGAGGTTGTGAACGGATGCTGAAGCGAGGTTGTGAACGGGTTTTGGAAAAAGGAGGTAAATTGATTTTGAACAAATGTAGGAAACTTATTGAAAAGGTAGATAATAACTTGGTTTTAGCAGCAGTAACCTGTTTCGGAAGAGAGGTAATGAAGTGATTTAGTGGAAGTATCACAGATAACTGGTTCCTGAGCTAACTGGCTCTTGGGAGATGTATTTAAAAAGTTCATGAGGAGAGATATAGTTAGATTAGGTAAAAAACGTTAGTTTAAGGAGAGGTAGTTAACTGGTTCATGATGAATAGCATCAAACTGCATCTAAATAATCTGGTTTCAAGGAGAGAGGTTCACTCTAATTCACGAGACTCATACACCAGAAGTATGTGGGCGTAATGCCTACATTAACAATTCAGAAGTATATCCATAAAATACGTTTTAAATTTTTGAAGGACTTATATTTACATGTGAACTATATGATACGTATTCACGACTCGACGAGACCCATTTGAATATCAGTGAAAATGTAACATTTCTGTTTGGAGAATTATTATTATTATATAAGAAAGTTTTAGCCTTCCTCAACCACGACAAAGATGTTCTAAGAGAAGAAAGAGGAAGGCACCATTTAGTATGAAGTTGAGGGAATGCGGAATCTATGCACAAGGTGCACAGAAACAGTAAGCTAAGAAAGAAGTTCATGAAACAAGACAAAAGTTGAAGAAGAAAGTAGTAGGTGCTGGAAAACAGGACAGCAGTGAACCGAAAAAAGATGGTCCGTAACAAAACAAAAACCTATTCCATTACAACAAAAAGGAAGCCTACCTAACCTTTAGCTCAGGCCCTCACGTAGTCCCCCTGGGAGCGCTAATTCCCATAGATACAATAGTTGTATCCCCCTGAGGGGATATGTTTAGAAAAACAGGGATTTCTAAACAATTTCTATTACTCTATATCACCGTAAAAATGTTTACAACCAAACACAGATCATTACGATGTTATGAAGCCACAACGACACCAACCACACACAAAATTATTAAGCCACAACGACACCCACCACACACAAAATTAGTAAGCCAGCCAGAACGACACCCACCACACACAAAATTATTAAGCCACAACGACACCCACCACACACAAAATTATTAAGCCACAACGACACCCACCACTCACAAAATTATTAAGCCACAACGACACCCACCCCACACAAAATTATTAAGCCACAACGACACCCACCACACACAAAATTATTAAGCCACAACGACACCCACCACACACAAAATTATTAAGCCACAACGACACCCACCACACACAAAATTATCAAGCCACAACGACACCCACCACACACAAAATTATCAAGCCACAACGACACCCACCACACACAAAATACCCAAAGAACAAGCTTCCAGGTAAAAAAAACACCAGAAAACCTCGGCGGAATAATGCTATTTCCCTACAGTAATCACAAGCCATAGCTTTAATTGTAACTACTCTTCCACTGTTTGTTTACAAAGCACAACGGAATCTCTAGCTGTGCAATCGATGGCATTTCCACGCTACCGAGACAGGTCGCCATGGCAACAGCACCGCTTGGCATCTCACAGTCAACTGCAACATTTGGCAGTGGTCAACTACCGGGGCTGGAATGCCCAGCGGTTATTGGTTATTCATCAATGGCGTAGCTGTATGGCTAGAAATGTATGCATTGATAGAAATGTATGCATGGGTATAAATTGGTGGCTAAATATGTACGTACGGCAAGATATTTTTGAATAGGTAGAAATGTTTCTATGGTTAAAAATATCTGAGTTGGTTAAAATGAATTTTTGTGTGGAAACGCATGAATGGGTTATATGTGTGTTTGGGTCCGATGTATGTTTGGGTAAAAACGCATGTATGGTTAGAAATGTATGTTTGGGTAGAAACAGATGTATGGTTGAATGTGTGTAAGTGTAAAAATGTTGGTTCGAGTAAATTTATAGAGATATACCCCTTCTGCAATAGTAATCATCTAATTATTTATGAACGATCTGTGTAGTACATCGATAATATGAATTAGTTAAATTGTAAAAATAATGCAAACATCAATTTGAACGAGCTGACGCACGTGCCCAGTTTGTCCAGCTGACGCACGTGCCCAGTTTGTCCAGCTGACGCACGTGCCCAGTTAGGCCATTAGGAGTAGATCATCTGTTGTAGAAATCTTTTCTCTACACAGGAGGAGCTCAGGGATCCTACGTGCCCCGGTAGAGAGCCTTGTTTGAGTTCAACATTTTTTTAGAAAAAACACTATTTTTTCCATTACGTCATATGTGCGAAAAATTGCACAAATTTTCAGAAAGAAGGAATTTTGCTACCCAATATTGCTAACTTATCCTAATTAATGATCCTAAATTACCCAATTGATTATCCTACCTAACATTGCTAAATATTATCTAGTATTACCACGTACCTTTATTATTACTATGATATTATTCGTAGTATTTGCGAGTTTTGCTTTGTATTCCTCAGGGTTACTTAGAAATGTTTACAGCGTACTTATTTTTTACATATTCGATGTAGTTCAGAAAACAAAATTAATTCTACAATTTATAAATCAGCTAATTCTTTAAACAAGACAGATTAAAAACTTGAACAGTTTAAGCAATTCATTTACCCCAAGAAATACAGCATTAGATTCTCTCTCAAGTTTAGTTCAATTGACACATTTGCGATCATTTGAAAGGGCGGAACGTAAATAAAGGTCTTCATTTCTGAAAAAATTAACACACTCGGATTATGCAAAAATACGAACCGTTAGCTGCGCCAGACAAAATAAGAGGAGCAAATCTCACAAGACAGAAATTCTAACTACGCATACAGATTTTACAAACTGACTTCATTTTTATATAATACAGAGACGTCACGCTGTGTCCGAGAGTGAGATTTAGGCCCCAACCACCAGGATTTCTTTATAAAATAAACGATGCAGGACGACTCACCGTATGTATAGAAAAACGTTGTTTGGAGCAACCAGGGGAAACTGTTTCGAGTTAAACTGGTACAGTTAGTTACCAGTTGGTAACAAAACACTCTCAGAATTTCCCTGTGCACTTTGGATATATGTGTATGTATTCAACTGTTGCACTCTATTTATAAAATTACTCCAAAACGCGTGAGTTTACTGCACATTCAAACTGGCACTACGAGTGACTCCAGAACAACGCTCAGCTGACACGTGCGACACACACCCACTCCACAAGAGAGCTCAGGAACTACTGACGGGGGAGATGCCGCGGTCTGAGGCATGGCCATGGTCTGAGGTCATGACCTGTTGGTGTTGCCACCTACCTGGTATGTTTATTCTTGAAATATCAAGAAATCATTTCTTTAATATTTAGTGCCATCGTTTTAACCCGAGATTTGGCGGGAGGACCTTATCCTTATTTACGTCCGGCTCCGGTACATTAAATGTATCTTGAGCTAACTCATTTTAGCAAATGATTTAATTAAATTTTATTTTGACATTTCTTATATTACAGCCAAAGTTACTTACTTGAACTATTTTGAACAGTATAATTGTTTGAATCATTACTTAAAAATCTACCAGAATCAAACATGCATGCATCCCCTACATTGACTGCTTCCTCAGACTTAGTCACTTTATTCTGGACAGAAATAAACGTGTTGCTTGCGCCAATGATAATCCTGTAACTACGTCAAAATACCTTTACGTAGTGAGATGCACAAATTAGAAAACCAAAAAAACATTGCGATGCCTTTACCTTACGCGATGCATAAATAGCAAAGAACCAGAAAACTTTTTTACAAACCAGTACGCCAGAAAAACTTGAGATACCGTCGAGGCAGGCAGAGAGAGATGTTTAAGATCAGCAAGATTTCACCACACGAACCTCATCGGAAGGGCGTAGACACAGTCTACAAACACTATTCTATTATTATCATTATTTTGAGGTTTTCTGCATCGGGAAGCATAATTTTTATTAGTTGAAGGCTTATAATGTTGGGTTTTATTTATTATTATTGTTGTTAAAACCTCAATGTTTTCGTTATTATTACTATTTCAAGGTTTTATTGCCTCATTCTTGTTATTGGAAGGTTTTCTGAGTCAAAGAGCATCTTATAGATATAGAAATTCGGTTACCGAAAGCGAGACACAACCGTCTACTTTGTGACTCTTTGTGACTCAAATCACCGACACCGCAACCACCGTCCTTGCACTGCCATCAAGTCGTCACCGACATCGCACTGAAGAAGGAACTGCCACTCGGCAGTTAGTTTCAAACAACACGTTAGGGCACGAATTCGACAATATATACAAATAGTGTAAACGGAGAGCTATAAATGACGGGATTCGATATTTTCCTTGCATATATCTTCCAGATGTGGATGACAAACAAGAAAATCCATCCCAATAGTACCCGCGATTAAAATATTCTTGTACTTGTGCACTAGTGAAACTCGTATCACAGATACGGTCGTTGAGCATCCCTACGAGCGTCACAGAGAGACAGGAGAAGCGGACACCAAACAAATACAGGGTGGTGCATAAGTAACGCAACAATTAAAAAAATTAATGATAAATAAACTATGGAAAGAATCACGATGGGGATAACTGCAAACGATAGAGGAACTCTTAAAGTATATTTACATGTCGTATAGTGTCTACAGATACCCAGTGTATATTGCGGTAATAAATCTGTAAAATTTACCTTCAAAATGGTGCGCTACACGAAAGAACAACGAGCAAAAATTGTTGAACTTTACTTTTCATGTAATGGTTCAACTATTGCAGTGCAGAGAAGTTACAGGAACATTTTTAATGATGGAAGAAGTCCTGATAAAAATTGCATAGAAGCAATGGTCTCTAGATTCAAAGAAACCAGATCAACAGTAGACAAACGGCGCTTTGGAAGGCCGCGAACCGTTACAACTTATGTTTCAATTCAGGCTGTTTCAGAAAGCGTTGCTGATCGGCCCACAACTTCAACGAGGAAACATTCTACTCAACTGACGATGTCTCGCAGGTCTCTACAACGAATTTTGAAAGAAGATTTGATATATCATCCTTATAAAAAAGAGTGCGTTACTTATGCGCGACCCTGTATAAAAATAAATAAACACACCAAGGGTTTTATTAGGTAAGATAAATGATATTTTCAATTAAGGACCTAATGGTCATTCAAGGATCATTTGAGGGCAGTTTCAAAGCCACACGATTACTCTAAAGTTTGACTATCGCTTTCATTCTAGAACCTGATAGAGACTAGATCAGGTTATAAGTTAGTTTCAGCATCCCTACCCACAACATGGTGTTCTAAAAAGAGGAAGGATGAAGGCACCATTGAGTATAGAGTTGAGTGAACGCGGAATTAATGCAGAAACGGCATAGGAACAGTAAGTTGAAAAAGAAGTTCATGAAAAAGATCAAAGTTGAAGAAGAAAGTATTGGGTGCTGGAAAACAAGACAGCAGAGAACCGAAAGAACATACACATAACAATTACAAAAAAAACGTATTGTGTTTCCAAAAAATGCGAGTAATACCTACCTAACTCTCAGCTCGGGCCCTTACCTTTTCCCCCTGTGAGTGATAGTTCCCATGGATACAATAGTTGTATCCCCTTGAGGGAGAGCGTGATGAAGTGCGGGCGCGCTAAAACAAGCATAAAACTCGAAAATTTCAGAGCGCAAGGAACGAAAAGGCGACGTCCAAACCAACAGTAAAGAGCAATGAATAACGGGAAGAGCTTCCATACCAAATGATAACAAAAACACTTCATCAGCAGCGCATTAAAATTGATAAAAAAGAACGAGGAACATAAATGAGAAGTACGTACAAGAATATAAACCCTTCAATAACGTCAATAACAAACGAACACGAAAATACGAAACATTATAATCAGATGAAGAACAAATAAATTACAAAAATAACAATCGAATACGAAAATACGAAAACCTAGTCAGAAGAAAAACACTTCAATAACAGAAATATCAAAAGAACTCGAAACTACGGAAACAAAACGAAAAGAACATGAACAAAATAGTGAGAAGAAAAACATTTCAACAACAAAAATAACAAAAGAACAATAGCAACAAAAGAACAGCACCATACCAGCACCTCGCCACAACAAAACACTGGAACTTGTGCTCGTCAAGCTCCACTGACGAAAAAAATGTCGCGTGAGGAAACTATAAATTCAATTACATGATTAAACTAGCATTGGAGTTTGTATTTTTTCGGACTGGTTATAAAGAAAAGTAATTAGATTAGAAGTTAAGCCTCCCTAACCCCAACAAAGGTGTGGGGGTGGAGTGTGGGGGTGGAGTGTGGGGGTGGAGTGTGGGGGTGGAGTGTGGGGGAGAACTGTAAGGGTGGGGTTGGGATGGCGTCTAATAGCATTCAGTTGCGGTTGCCACCAGGACTCTGAACCTGAACGTGCTCCCCTCACGCCGGGGACGTGATGGGCCTGCGCGCCCCACGCGGGAACGCCTCAGGGTGCTTCCTAAACGCGCCGCCGCTTTAAAATAACTCTGTAGGAGCTTATATATCACAGGCTGCAAAAATCGGCAGCTTCACACGTTGCTTGCGACACGACCCATCGATGGGACGTGCTGCGATACGACCCATCTAAGCGTCGCTTGAAAAATTTTATCAATTTTTTAAAAATCATGGTATTTAATGAACCCAGCTAATTTTTTTATATTTACATGTAAAATTGCTGACAACTTTAGACTTAAAATTTGATTTGAATATTAAACTTCAGTTTAACCCATCGAAGTCAACTTGTTCAATCTGTCCAGGGGTGGAGACCTGGACACAGTTTGGCATGGAGAACTGGTGGAGAACTGGACACAGTTTCGAGGTTTATTTTTTTCAACAGGATTACGGTGAGCAAGGTTCGCAGCAGTATCGTTTAAGAAACATCGAAAGTTTCTGTAGAAACGTCAAATCTTCCAATGATATATTCAAAGCAAAAAGTTTGTGACGAGTAATTACCGACTTGCATTCTACTTTGATTGACGGAAGCAGTTGTTAAGAAGATATGAGTAGGAAGTTATTAATATAACTATGTATTTCATTAATGAAAAATCAACATTTGTAATATACGTACTTCAAACTATTAACGTAAGTATTTTTACCTATTCCATGCGGTCTTTCATATTCAACGCAACAACTGACGCACGTGCATCATTTGAGCATCAAAGTAAAGCACAAAAAATATTGTTAAACATTTTTCATTTCTACGCATTTTAAAGATATTCAATAAGATGAAAAGAAAATTCGATAATATGCATCCTTTTTTATTTAAATGATCTTCATCACTTTGACTGCTACGTGAGCTATATATGGTCACTAAGGGAGTTTTCATTATGCTGCTGACCAACCAGAAGTCATGAACTAAATTTAAAAAATACTTAATTAAAACTAAATGGAAACATGATCCTGTTTTTGTTTGGTATTTTCAACTTTGCTGACAACAATTGACTTTAAATTCGAATGTAAAATTAAACTTTAATTTTACCTGCCGCAGTCAGTGTTAACTGGTGAATATAAACCCTATTGTTTAAATCGCTTCGTTCGACTTCAGCCCGGCTATCAAGTGTATCGTCGCATCTATGAGGAACAAAGCTAATCGAAAACAGAAAATCTATAACAGATTTACTATGTATTAATTGTACTAGAAGTGGATACCGTGCCGCAGATTTCGTGCGAAATGGATGCAATTTTGAGTTAATGCATGTCAATTACTTCAATGTCGGTGGAACACAGCTTTAAATGCTGAAATGCAGTTCGATCTACTCCCATGCTGCATACGCAATAAATGCACTCGTATGCATGCCTACAAAATAGAAACAATTTCAGACTCACACTATTTGCACTAACGGGTGAGTAGTTATTGAATTGGTTCCTGCGTTGAAGCTTAGTTACTAATAATATATATATAAATTAACAACTATCATCCCTGTTCGTAACTCGTACTTCACGAGATACCAGGAATGAGATGTCGAAAAAAAATTGAGAATGAAGTTCGGAAACAAAGCACACGACACTTCTTGAGTATTTAAGATTTATTACTTATTTCTAAAGTGGTGAATTAGAATAAACACATTGGTTCTGTTATTTAAAAGAACATATACTTTGAAGAACCTCACAAAGACATGAAAATACAAAAAAAATGAAGTCAGCGCTCGCTTACGTATCTCCGGCATAGTATGAATGACTATTTAGGCAATTTTGACCCGACAATCGAAATAAACAGTAACAGATAGAGAGCATGGCTACATAACCTCGTAATATATGTCCTGCAGCACAAGTTGGACACAATGAGCCCTGAAGCAAGACAAACAGAGCAGTTTATCATGCATTCATTCACATTGGATTACAGCAGCAGTTCACGGCTACACAGAGAACTGGTTTGTGTTCTGCTCCAGGTGGTGTGCTCGTAACCTGATTCTAATGCTACATAACTCGGTTCGCTCGCGTTGTTTCCTCGAGTACTGAAGTACGTCTGTTGTTCGCATACAATGGTAGCATGTTTCTAGAGAACAGCTTTGCATCGTACATGGGTGTTACTTACAAACTGTACCCGGAAATCATGGTAATATGATTTTAAGACATTCAACAAGCATTATAATATGCGGCGGATAAGGAGGTTATATGTCACGAGATCTCAGATAACATTGCTTGGGCGTTTGGCTTTGTTCACTTTCAAACGTTTCCTGTTAATCATGCTCGCTATGTAGCTTTTTTCGTAGCCTAAATCATTCTTGGTGCGGATTACAAACTGTGAACAAATTGAATTTATCACCGAGACTGAATTGAAAATGAGAAATTTAAAGGATCAATTTTAGGATCTAACTTACATGAGGAAGATGAGTCAAATCTTTTTTCCACTTTTCCACTTATTTTGACACAAAATATTTTTCAACGCAAATCCCATCATTGTACGTCTAATAAATATGACAATGATAATATTACGCGGAAATGTATGTAGTTTGCATAAGTTAGTTGAAGCCTATATCTAGCTACAACAAAGGTGTTTCTTAGAGCGGAAGGATGAAAGCGCTATTCAGAATGGAGTTTAGGAAATGGAGAATCTATAAACAGGGTGCGTTCCCTCGAGAGATTCCCTGCGCATAGAAAAAGTTGAGAAAGAAGTTGAAGAAACAAGAATAAAGGTTGAAAACAAGAATTGTAGGTGCTGAAAAACAGGACAGCAGTAAACCAAAAAAATATGGTCCTTAACAAAACAAAAAACATTCTATTTTAACAAAAGGAAAGCCTGCCTAAACTTCAGTTCGGGACATCCCATTTTCCCACTGGGAGTGCTAACTCCCATAGATGCAATAGTTGTATCCCCTCGACATGAACGATAAATGTATACATCTTAGGAACAATTACATTCGCTCTCGCCACCCAAGCCCGTCGTCGGGCAGTGAACTCGACTTCCGAGCATTGGAGTCAAGCTCAAAACCGTCCATTGATTTCGGAATCAAGCTTCGCAAGCGGAACTTGCTGGATCGATTCACTTAAACACTAGGCAACCACCAGAGGAAACGGCCCGTGTAACATGGCAGTGTCTGCACTTTGTATAACGGATTTGGCTTTGTTATTTTTGAAGTTGTTTTTGAATGAAACGCTCAAACGAAAAACATGCACGTTTTTCTGTTCATGAGCAACAATGATCTTTTTAATTATTTTTCGATGACTGGTGAAAATATGTTTAATATTTACAATTTTTTGGTTTCATTAATTAGCCCCTTTTCAAATTTATTAGTCACATACGAA
Organism: Morinoia aosen; assembly: GCA_030386875.1. Lineage (NCBI taxonomy): Eukaryota > Metazoa > Arthropoda > Malacostraca > Amphipoda > Talitridae > Morinoia > Morinoia aosen. Next base: position 36,784,769 of record CM059561.1, on the reverse strand, counting down.
TAAAAGTTAAGCAGAACGCGGAAAGCATCGAACATCATTTGAACATTCATTCTTTTCATAAAAAAAGTAAGCAGACGGATTTACGCTTTTGACAAGCTTGTTAAAGAACCACGAAATCAAAACTAAAGAACCACGAAATCAAAACTAAAGAACCACGAAATCAAAACTAAAGAACCACGAAATCAAAACTAAAGAACCACGAAATCAAAACTAAAGAACCACGAAATCAAAACTAAAGAACCACGAAATCAAAACTAAGGAACCACGAAGTCAAAGCTGCACATGAGGATTTAGAAACTGGAGTCGCGTCAACTCTCTCCCTCCCTTCGCTGCAATTCTACGGGAAATGCTGAGTGGAAAGGAGAGGAATTTCTTCCGTCCTTATCGTCGCAGCAATTACGACGCGCAAGGCCGGAGTGGGACTGCGGTGTAGGAGCGCACTGCGAGCCAGCGAGCGAGACACGAAGTGATGTAGTTGGGTGGAGGTCCTTGCACTACTGCCATTTGAAAAGTCCCAAGCGAATTTATGCCTCTAAAAAGAATCCTAGTTACCTGGAGCATCTTACAGATTTCTTGCATAATTCTTTCGTATTCGTGATGAGAATACGAGTATCAAGCTTTTCTGGATGAAGAAATATACTTTGAGAAGAAGTTCATATCTCAGGTTTCACATTAAGGTATGCCATCCGTATGTATTTTTATGGCGAATTTGTAACGTTTCTATCCATGAGGGACATGGCTTCATGAGAACGAATGTTCTACGCATTTTTTATTCATGAATTTTCGGAAGGACAGGAAAAGGAAATGTGAAGCAATATTTGAATGACTTCTCTGAATACCATTTGAAAACTCAGTTTTTAGTGATGCGGAGGACTTACAACATCTAGAGAGCTGAATTGCGTTGAAAATGATTACAAAAAGTATGCTTAGAACAGGGGTCGGCAAACTTTTTCACCCGTCGACCCCCTTCATAAAGTATTTGTGCTTACATCGACCCCCTCCATGCACCCACACCTACAAGTAGGTGAAAAAATATTATACCATTATTGGCGTTTTAGATGATCAAAAATAAAGAGAAGTGTTATAAAATGCCGACCCCTGGGGGTCAATATCGACCACTTTGCCGACCTCTGGCTTAGAACAACAACGCAGAGCAATAAATAAATTGATAACATGCATTAGAAATTCAACAATGAAATCGACCACCGGAGCACAGGAGACGTTCGTGTGTGATATCAGCGCCATGCTACTCTGACCTTCCTGCTTGATAGAGGAAGGAAAGGAATCGGAATCGAACTCGAGGCTGGTTTCACCAACACGTTCTGTTGTGCGTACCAACACGTTCTGGTGTGTGAGGGACCTAACCTGAGCTGGCCAAGTTAGGTAGGCCATATTTCACGTTAATAAGGTCTTCATCCCCGGAAATGCTCATTAAAACTCAAAGGTTGGTCAAGGAGTATTATGATTTTTATGGACGAGCTTATACGATCTGCAAGTCGATTATGTAGTGAATGAAGAAGATAACACTGAACAATTGGCTACGAGAAATATGTTTGGCTTCTGGTAGAGATACTCATGAAATGGAAGTATAAGAAAACAACTGAAGATATGACAATTTCTAACTGGGAATTTGGGTAAATGGTGTTGCTCGCACGTAAACATTTACTCAAACTGTACAACCGTCATAATCTAAAGTTTACTTAAATTTTACCGATTGCGCGTCTTATTCAAATGCTGTGATTTACCATTACTTATATTTGTTCAATCTATTGCATTATATGGTTTACCTTCAATAAGATGTTAAAATCGGTAAATATGCACCCGTAACTATAATCTCGAATTCGAAGAGAAACCAGTAACTTTAACATTGTTTGATGGACGTGAAGCTCTTGAAAAATAGACGAACGCGTATATAACATATATAAGTGTAATCTCATCAACATCAGAGAGCAGGAGAAACTACTAAAAGCTAAGCTGTCATTATTGAATGAAAGAAAAAATTATTGCTAAATGTATGAATATGATAATATTTATAGGTATATACATACAGTTAAAAATATGATTTAATTTTAATGGTATGATATAATCTTTCATTGCTCGTCTTAGCCGTGTGGCTATAGAACCCGCCTCCGTGCAGGCAGACCATGGTTCGAGTCCCGGCGCTGGTGGCGATTTTCTCTGCTAGGTATAGGGGAAAAATTCCAAGCACAATACCCCACTCTACCCAGATGTCTGAAATGGGTACCGGTCTTGACCAGGGGGAAAGCGTCATGGCGTCCTGGCGTTAGTTTTAAGGCATTTGAAAATCCAATGTACAAGGTGATATGTATCAGGCTTGAAATTGGAAATAAAGCATCCGTAGATGCCTTCATTTTTGACTCTGCACTAGTTTTTTTCCGTTAACATGAACAGCACACCCAACTGTTATATTGCTCGTGTTCCAGTCATTGGAGTTGTAAAATTTTAGTATTCCCTTGTTAATATTGAAAAAAGTACACGAAAATAAGGGAATCACATTAAAACAAAAAATCTTACTTTTTGACAGTTTGAAATAAACCAATTGCAATACCCAAATAGATTTCTATTTTTCTTTAAGGAAAGAATTACATAAATGAGGCAATTTCCATTGAAATACTAGTGTATATGCTTTGATCGAATAAAATACATACTTAGGATAATAGGATACATGCAAGTCGAAAATAACTCATAATACTCATTTTACATGATTGTTTTCAAAACGCTCATTTTTATTATTCGACTTCGGGCTTGAAAAATCATCAAATATTTTATTATTTCATATCTAGAATCACCTTTATTTAAGTATTAAATGTAAATAAATAATAAATTGCAACATTTACAGTTTCTACTAAACATGTTAGTTCAGGCAGAAAGTCCTCAGGTCCGGTAATTCTTCAGTCATCCCTTAACTATGGTTTGAAGAAATATTTTCTATGAAATATTTAAAAGAAAGCGTAAAGCATTTGGTTTATTAGAGGGATATCTATGCTGAAAATAAAGCACAGTGTTATTCATTTTTCTTCAGTTATTTAATTACGTTGTTTCAAAAATCAAGTTCACAATAGTGCTCAGTAATAAACCAACAAAATAAATAGATTATAATTTACAGAAATATTCCAAAGACGTACTTAATGTCAGAACAAAACTACACGCAGCCTTAAAACTCTTTGATCTTCACAACGCAAAGAATTTAAAGGATTTAAGCAATTTATTTACCTCAAGGAATATTTTTTCACCAACTTTCACTTTATGTAAATAAATTCTTGAATCATAATTATTCATTATTGTTAATAAAAAAGTACCATTAGATAAAATCACATTAGAATTTGTAAATACTAACTTATTGTCGGCCTACGTATTTTCAAAAACTTCTAGGACATCCGATGGTAATTTTTCCTAAGTTTACTTAGGTATGCAAGTTTATCCTATCATGAACTCTAATCCTATACATACACTAGACTCATTGGGAAAACTTTTAATTTCGAGAGGATGGAAAACGATATTTCATTTGTCAACAATATGTTAATGATTCAAACGACTACCGCACATTCGAGAAAAAAACTACATGATAAAGAGTTGAGAACATTTGACTTACTTGTGCTGTAGAGAATTTTAGACAGTAATTTCAAAATAACTAACTATACAGAGCAGGGAAATACTTACCCAGCTTCTTTATGAATGCATAACATGAATTTTATTGGTGGATATTGGAACTAATGAAGTTTTAACCTAAAACTACGCTGATATCGGGTTTTAGTATGGAAAAGAAGACAGAATGTACTTCAGCTTCGAGTTAACCCTTTAACGCCCACATTTTTATACTCATATTACCGTTATCACAACCACTATCACTAAACCGACACTGGCATTAGGTAGTCACTGTTATCAAGATGGGGAAGGAACTGCCACTCGGCAGTGAAGTTCAAAGGACACATTAGTGAACAAATTGAATAAAAAATATAATATATTATTGTTATTTCTGAAAGAGGACCGTACAGTCCACTTGGGCGTTAAAGGGTTAAATGATTGTGGTTGTAAAGATAGAACTTTACTTGAACACATAATGCGTTTACCTGAACTGTACCTATCTGGCTCAAGTGTATTCAGGGATTACTCATTCTAAAACTTGGTATTTTATAAAAACACAAATTTATAATATGTATTCCAGTCATAAGCATTTAAGCGTCTCATGTCAAAATTTTAGACATTTCTTCTACATTTTGCAGGTTTTCTTTATCGAATCAGATGTAAAACAATTGAGAAACAGGGAAGAATGAGGTCACAGCAAAAAGGGTGTCAAATACGCAAGATTTAAACGGGTTCTAGGGCCCAGGTTTAGTTGAGGTCATATTGTGCTCTGTCCGACAAAGAAAAAGCAAAGTTTGAAGCGACGATTCAACCAGGAAAAGTTGACGTGTGCAATGTTTGGAGTTTCAGCACGCGTGAAAAACCGATGAGATACGTGGTTTTTGAACTAGATTTTCCCATAGGAGTTACATGAGACTTCTGTTTTAGTCAGAATCTGCTGCCACACTTCGAACTTAGCTCTGAGAAAATTTTGCCTCAAGTATTTAACTGTATGCAGTTTGACCAATTTCGAACTGCTCAACAGTACACCTGTTTTATGTTATAGTGCATCTCAGCATTATTTTCTGTCAAGTTCAAGCAGAAATATGCAAGTCATTTCACAATATCCGCGATGAAATGCACGCTAAATTTTACAAAATCAAGGAAAAAACAGGAAGTTGATTCATGCTATCAGAAAGCAGGTCTTGAGTCAACTACAAGTTTATACTTTATCACAAGTACAAATAAATAAAGAAGTCGGACTCAGGAGTTCGTTTGCATTATACCAGTCGTAGGTGCATATTTTTGTAAGCAAAAATGTTATTCTAACGAAGTAAAAAATAATTTCCAAGAGGTTGAATTTGTTCATTCGCCGGTTGTGTTAGCAGAGTTTCGGTGAGGTGTATTTCAATAGACAAAATTGAGCGTTCGTCACACGGCGGAGTTAGACCACCCGTGCAGACGGCTGCGTGGATGCTACGTTGTGTTGCATGGCAGCAACCAGCTCAATAATACAAGACAGTAATTTGAAATCTAATGACACCGTTCCGAGCACTGTTGCGTGTACGGAGATGCCTTGATAACTTTCCCTTATTCATCGGATAAGCCTTTTCTTTTGTCTGCTGGCAGTGAACATTATTTTATGTACTGGAAGTGGTCATCATTCCATGTACTTGAAGTGGTCATCATTCCATACACTGAGAAATTTTTATTTAAAATGATTATCATATCAAGGGTGTAAAATAACTAAGAGAGATAATTGGTTAAAATCTATGGTACGACACGATCAACTGGAAAAATAGTCGTAGACAGCGAAAATTATTGAATGGCTGACTGCGGGTGTTGTAATATCTAGGACGCTTCTGAATAATTGACGATAACACACAGATCTACTCCACGAAACCTAGATCAATATCTCGCGCAAATTGTCTTCAAAACAGGACTCTAATGAAAACACTTACGTAATTACAGATGCGGGAGACTTAAGTAGAACGTATCTGAGTTACGGGGTATGCAATCAGCGCTTGAATAGGGCGCGAGAAACTGATAATAAGTGTCAAGAAGGGGTCTTCCAACTGATGCGCTAACGAGTTAACTAGCAGGTAATGCGCTAAAGAGATAACTAGCAGGTGATGCGCTAAAGAGATAACTAGCAGGTGATGCGCTAACGAGCGAACTAGCAGGTGATGCGCTAACGAGCGAACTAGTAATTAGAGCGTTAAAGAAGGAATTCATAATTAACGAGCTAACGAGGCTTTAAATAAGTTGCATAAGAGGACACCACTGATATATACAGCATACTATTGAATCTTATGATATTTATAATCAACGAAAGATGCAGAGTGGCTTAGATGCATTTCCTGAAGACAATTATCTGGCTGTAAAAACACACGATCGCCAATATGAGCAAACAAAAGTATCAGTAGAAGTGAGGTTGCAAAAACGTTTCCTGCGAAGGTACCCACCGGTGGTCACTGAGGGAATTTTCATAATGCTGCTGACCGACCTGCAGTCAACAACTCAATCTTTATGAATACTTAATGAAAGCTAAATGAAGGCACGATCTAGTTAACGTTTGTTTGTTTAAAAATTACGTACTATAATTATTGACTCAGTATGAAGCGAATATTGAACTTCAGTTAACCCATCGCAGTTAACGTGTTAATTAAACTTTTATTTAGGCCTTTGACATTTTCGAAAGCGTTGAACAATTGCCATTCCATTGTGAATGCTGCGTGGCATCAAACCGAAGAGGTTTTGCGTAAACATTCTTATACGGAGGATTCAATGCATAGTGTGCAAGAATTGGCATTTGCAAAATTATGAGGGTTCTTAAAAATGATACCCAGCAGAGGCAATTCTAAAATATCAGCTCAAGCATCTTAAAACTAATAGAAGAAAAATGCACATCATCGACTTCTGAGCCAAACCAACACCAGCAAACCTATCAAAGTAAAAAACGATAATAAAGATGCATTTCTTCTACATTGATTTTCAAATGACTTGTACATAACACAATGACGGTAATTTGGTTTTTGGATTCAGTATCAATTTTTAAGCACTTCAGCAGGAAAAAAATGGTGGGTAGCTTCCTTCTTTTTCCCAATGGAAAGAAACACCGGCCTCCGAGGGTTTTCGAATTTTCTGACTCCACTAGAAGGTCGAGCAGGCCACAGAATTAAAACAATGGTATTTTCTATTCTAAAGGGAAATGATTACTCAAAATGAAACACCCAATGTAGTAGAAATTATGAAAAATAAAATTGGGAGCGTATGTTTCGTATTTACCATAAATCGCTGCAAGGTTCTTAGGTAAAATGATGTTAGCCTGTTGAGCATCAGGTGACTCTTGTGTGATTTTATTACTGAAGAGAGACGTAGTTTGAATACGTCCCAGATTCTTCAGAAATTCGTCACGGCGTAGCGAAAAAAGCAAATGAAATGAAGCAATTCTACTACCATTCAGTCAACATAGCGTCTACGGACAACATTCCTTGAAAAATTCCAATCCAGGAAAAGATGGCTTTTGCCTACGACTCGAGTCAAGTCCTGTTGAACATCGGAGGCGCAATTTACAAGAACTACCACCTTTATTTACGCAGCCGAGCGTTGAGGCGAACTTTCTCTTCTCCCCTAACGTCTGAAGAGGCTGTATCGTGCATGAGTGCAGTACACACCCACAACGCGGCGCGTCTCCGCACCACCGACCTCGGGGCTATCCAGTCAACGAAGCCGCTCCGACTGCCGCCTATTGTCACCTCGTAAACAATGATCCTGTTCATACCTCCGCCTGATTTTTGGGATCGAAATGTTGAGCACTGGCGTGCAACTCAGCCTGATTTTTGGGATCGAAATGCTGAGCAGTGGCGTGAACCTCAGCCTAATTTCAAGACCGAAATGTTGAGCAGTGGCGTAAACTTTTCGAACAAATGAATAACAGTTACATGGAGACCTATGGGTCTGTGTTGTTTTAGTGGGCGATTAAGAAATGAGTGAACACATAAGACGTCTGTATGAAACTTTTTTTTGAGCGAAGGGAGAGTTACGAGGGTATTATTAAATATTTCACGTATATTTTTTTTACATTTCTATCACAAGACAATTCAATAAAATTGTAAGGTACTTCAAGCCTATCTAACTCCAACAAAGGTGTTCACACTTGAGGAAACTTCAAGAGAAAAACCCTTTATAGAACATGGTAATAGGAACAGGTAATTCATGCACAAGTTGTGTTCCCTCTCAAAAAACCCCGCACATGGAAACAATATATTGAGAAGGGAGGTTATGAAACACGACAAAAGTTGAAGAAGTGTGTGCTACGTAGAACATGACATTAGTGATCCAAATAGACGGTTCGTAACAACAAATCCCATTTTACTTCAACAAAAAGAAGGCCTACCTAAACTTCGGCTCGGGACCTCCCTTTTCCTCCTCATGAGCGTCAACTCCCATAGATACAACAGTTGTGTCCCCTGAGGGCTGGAAAACCAAGCAGAATGAAGAAGCGCTCCAGGATCCCAATACAGGGAGTCACGTTAGCTTCTCACTTTGACTGGCTGCAAAATAACACGTGAAATTCCATTGATTACTTGGAAATGTGTGAAATTCCATTTCACCCTGCCAATGCCTGACCACGGGAGAGAGGCAGGAGTTCTTCTACACGACGACAACTCCACTACCGATAGAGGACAGTTTCCAGAGACCAAAATTTACACTACGGACACGAGGGAAACGTAAGGTATTAAAAGAAAATAATTGAGAAAATGGTTGAGGATTCTCGTATAAGACAAGATTATAAATCGGTATAAATACGGAAATTAGTTACGAGTCTTGACACATGTATCTTTTTATTTGAATGTATGTTGGACATGCAGCTCCTTTTACAACAGGGGTTCCCTCCCTACCTGGGGTGCTTGTAACCCTTAGGGGTGCGAAACGAAATTCCAGGGGGTGTGAGAAAAGTCAAGGTAAGTAATAGGATATTGGCAATGTGTTGCTAATTTTATTTTAGGGGGTGAGAGGTTTAAATGAAAGTTTTTCAGGGGTGCGGGGCGAAAAAAGTTGGGTATACCCCTGTTTTACAGCAAAGCATGTATCTTTTTCGAGCGTGTTGCACACGAGAATTTTTGTTTGTTTTATGTCCGTCCTCGTTTCAGCACTGGTCCTGAACACGTTTCCAGCCTTCAAGAACTCAGGTCAATGAATTTGATATTCGCCAGCAGTGGGTGAAGAGAGCGACTAAAAACGACTAAAATTTTTGCTCTGAAAAAATTTCATATGGTGCTTTGTCTAAAATGAATACTTGCAAAAACTACAAACGCGCAAACGTGATTATAAATTTTATGAAAAAATAACCTGAAAATCGTATGCTGTGCGCACCTTCAGCCATGAATACGGTGTGCATGCGCACTCTTTTGAATTAGATCATTTGTAAAATTTGTTGAGTAATTACACCGTTACGTCAACAATTATAAGCTGCTCTTTCCTTTCCAGGCAGGAGCAGACAATATAGAACACATCGAATGTAGTCTCAATGTATGATACCACGCTAGCAGCGGTCACCACCGCGAATGGAAAGGGAGACGTCAGCGTGTTTTTGAGACATCAGGGCGCGTGTGGTCGAGACATCAGGGCGCGTGTGGTCGAGACATCAAGGCGCGTGTGGTCGAGACATCAAGGCGCGTGTGGTCGAGACATCAAGGCGCGTGTGGTCGAGACGTCAGGGCGCGTGTGGTCGAGACGTCAGGGCGCGTGTGGTCGAGACGTCAGGGCGCGTGTGGTCGAGACGTCAGGGCGCGTGTGGTCGAGACGTCAGGGCGCGTGTGGTCGAGACGTCAGGGCGCGTGTGGTCGAGACGTCAGGGCGCGTGTGGTCGAGACGTCAGGGCGCGTGTGGTCGAGACGTCAGGGCGCGTGTGGTCGAGACGTCAGGGCGCGTGTTTTAGAGACGTATATTGGACTTCATTGGTGGTAGGGG